>CAXHJY010001102.1:2500-7500 GCA_964016885.1 Eledone cirrhosa
GGTAGATTGTGAGAAAGGGATTAGTAGGTAGACTGAGAGAGAGATCGGGGGAAAGAGATAGATGGGTGACAGAGAGAGAGGGATCTGAAGGAAGGGAGGGGGAGCTGGTAGATTGAGAGACAAGACAATCATTTGAAACGAAACAAGAGGCACAATAAAAACTGACAGACTTTGGAGATGTTGATATAGTAATATATATATATATATATATATATATATATACATATATATATGTATGTATGTGTATGTCAAGTTGCTCTCCAGTGCTACTGGTAACATGTAACCCAGTACAAACTGTTTCATGGTCGGGTCGTTGGCGACTAAACCGGTAACCCCACCAAGCTTGCTTGGTGAGGAGGGTGATATTTGGACACCCTGCAGGATGTAATACAAGACCCGTCAAAGGGCGGAGAAACTCAGCAGAGTCAACGGCCATCCAAATAGTACTTTTTCTTGCCACCTGGGAGTGAAAGGTCCCCAGTTGATGTCACAACACCTTTCTAGGAGAGGGAAACTCTGAAAAAAAAACTTGCGGCTTCGGAAGCATCCGATGATGTTGACCAGTTCGCCTTTTGAGGTCGTGTTTTCGATGTTCAGAGAGTGGGATTGGTCGAGTGCAAGGCCTTTCCCCACTTAAAAAAACCTTCAAAGCACAGGCATTGCTTGTTCAGGATCTGTTACAGGTTTGTGTGGCTGGCCGTAGCCTAAAAGTGCACCATTTTCTATAATCTGACAAGCGATTGCAATACTCTTAGCAGAGATTGCAGCCATCATATGTGTGTATGTATATCTATGTAAATATATATATATATATATATATATATATATATATATATATATATATATATATTCAACCATCATCACTATATATCTCTCTCTCTATATATATATATATCAGTATATATATATATATATATATATATATATTCAATGATCACCACTATATATCTATATGTATAACAACAAACACATATAAACACACACTAGTAAACAAAGATAGAATACAAAAATCAAAACACATACCCTCAAACGCGAACACACACACCAAACATTATAGACACACGCAAACGCATGCGCAGAGACGGAGACAAGAATAAATAAATAAATAAATAAATAAATAAATAAAATAAAATAAAAATGGCATAGACATTACAATACAATACAATAGGAGGGAACATAATAGTACCACTGATGATGTTGCAGATGTGCAACGAAAGAACTTTGATAGACTGTATATATATATTTATATCTGTATTTTTAACCGTTGGTCAATCAATGATAAACATTGATTGCCAAATAAATTAACTATGGAGATATAAAAGATACAGAAGCGAAAACCAACCAAGTATCTTTTATATATATATTTTTCTTCCTCATAATCGCCTCTTTCTCCCCGTTTTCATATATATATATATTCCATTAGTTTGTTTACCACTGTTCCACACGGAACCCCTAGCGACATCTTGCGGAACACTAGGGTTACGGGGAACACCGGTTGAGAAACGGTTCATATATTCGTTATATATTTTCGAATATTGCAGAATAGTTTCGAAATATTCCTGGTAAAAGAAAAAAAAAAATATATATATCTAGAAAAGAATATAATCTCTCTGATATTTTCGATATGTTTGAACAAACGGATCGGAAAAAAACGACAACAACAAATGCAACAACAAATACAACAACAACAACAACAACAACAACATTAATCTCAACAATCCAACTCTATATAAGGCATTCTACCATATCTGATAAATAATTCACTTACACCCAAATCCGAACAAAAACAATAACAAATAAACAAAAACAAAGAAAAACAACAAACAACAATAATAAAAAAAACCCCGAAAAAAATTATTAACAAGTGTAAAAAAAAGGAAACAAGAAAATCCCTTAAAAATACAAAACAAACAACCAAAAAAATATCCAAACTCAAACCTCACCCCTAAAAACAGGCCCCCATTACCGACCTCATACCAGCACCACCATCACAGCCACCACAACCACCAGCAGCAGCACCACCACCACCACCACCACCAACACAACCAACACTACTACCAACACCACGACCACGTCGACCACAATCATCATGACAACCAGCACCATCACCACCACAACCACCACCACCACCACCACCACCACCACCACCACCACCATCATAATCATCATCACTACCAACACCACCACCACCACCACCACCACCACCACCACAATCATCATCACTGCCACCAACACCACCACCACCACAATCATCATCACTACCAACACCACCAACACCACCACCACAATCATCATCACTGCCACCACCACCACCACAATCTTCATCACTAGCACCAGCACCACCAGAACCACCACCACCACCACCACCACCACAATCATCATCACTGCCACCACCACCACGACCACAATCCTCATCACCAGCACCAGCACCACCACCACCAGAACCACCACCACCCCCACCAACGAAAGTGAACCGACAAACATCACAAACAAATAACCAAGGAAAGAAAGACAAACAAAAACAATACGTAAAATATACTAAAAAACATCAAAAACAAACGAAGTAGCCCTTAAAACAAAAATGGCGTCAATACCAAAAATTAACATAGAGAGCAATAAATAAGGATAATAAGAGGAATAAAAAAAAAATAATGATACTACTACTACTACTACTGCTGCTGCTGCTACTAATACTACTACTACTACTAAATTATTTTATTAATGATGATAAATGATAAATAAATCATAAAATAAAAAAAAAGCGATACAGGAAAAAATACAATATATATATAGATATATATATGTATATTTATTTATGAATATATATATATATATATTTATATATATATATTTATTTATTTATGAATATATATATATATATAAATATATATATACATACATGCATATATATATGAATGTATTAATATATATGTATATATATATATATATAAACATATATATATACATATACATATATATTTATAAATATATATATAAACATAAATATATATATATAAATATACATATATATAATATATATAAACACTCACACACACACACACACATATATATATATATATATATATACAAATACACGCACACACACACACACACACATATATATATATATATATATATATATATATATATATATATATACAGAGGAAAAAAACATTATGAAACAAAAATAGAAAGCGAAAGGTGTAGGAATCATCTCACATACATTACTACTCGCTGCCCCTAAATTACTATTAATAATAATAATAATAATAATAATAATAATAATAGTAGTAATGATAACAAACATATCTAATGAAATCATAGAGAAAACAACACGAAATATGACAGGTAATGAAAATAAAAATAATAAGAGTAAATAATAGAAATAATAAAATTTCTAAAATGGCTGCCGCGTAACATTTACAAATACTTGTGCGTTTAAAGTTTATCTTCGCGCTCTTTTCGACGAAAAAACAACAAAAAGACAAACAACAAGACAATAACAACAAAATCAAAGAAATGGGGGATAATATGTAAAAAATAGAATATAAAAAGGACTTAAGACAAAAAGAACGAGAGTTAATGTAGAAATGAGGACAGTGTGGAATATGCAAATGTGTATATATATATATATATATACATATATATAAAAGAATATATATGTATATATATGCATATATAAATAAGGGAATTAAATAAAAGGACATACATGAATATGCAAATGCATATTTTTATATATATATATATATATATATATATATATATATATATATATATATATATATATATATATGTATATACACACCAAAGCGCATATTAAATCATTTTCGGGATTTCTGTATTCGATTTACGATTCGTTTGGTTTTCGATTTGTATTGATTACGCATTTCACACACACACAAACAGATATATATAAATATATATATATATATATATACACACGTATGTATATATACATACAAACACACACACACACATGTATATATATATATATATATATATATAAATATATATATATATATGTATATATATATATATATATATATATATATATATATATATATATATATATATATGTATGTATATATATATTTATATGTATATATATTGATATATATTGATATGTATGTTAATGCGTAATATCTCATTTAAAAATTATATATATATATATATATATGTATGTATATACGTATGTATATGAAGGTATATATATATATATATATATATATATATATATATATATATATATATATATATATTCATAGAGACATACGCATATACACGTATAAATCCACAAGCATATATCATATATATATTATATACTCTCTATATATCTTCCATATTTCAATATCATTATACATTTGTCAGCTGAAATCTAGCAAAGACATCAACGTTCATTAACTGTTCGTCAAAAGAGTCCGCCATTACACGATATTTTGGCGGGCTTTTGATGCCAAGATAACAACTGCATATAGGGCCGCCATTAAAAGGCAAGCGTAAAAGGAAAAATTAAACAGGAAAAACATAAGAGAAAAAGGCACTTGACAGTGTTGTATTAACATATATATATATATATATATAAATAAAATATATATATATAAATATATATATATATATATAAATATATATAAATATATATTCATGTATATAAAAATATATATACATATATATAAACATTTATATACATATATATAAAAAAAAATATATATACATACATATATATAAATATATATATATATATATATATATATATATATATATATATATGTAGACGTAGAGCATGTATGTGTGTAAATATGTATATATGTATGTAATTAAGTGTATATGTATGTATACGTATGTGTATATATATGTATATATATATATATGTTTATATGTATATATATATATATCTACTCATATATATACATGTGTGTATGCATGTATATATATATATATATATATATAAACATACATACATTCATACATACACATAATTTAGACATCACAAACATTCACAC
>CAXHJY010001102.1:10000-15000 GCA_964016885.1 Eledone cirrhosa
GTATGGATTCACCGAACATTTATTATAATGCTCGGTGTGTTTGTAAACAAACATCCCGTATTAAGCCGTAGTGTCTAGCAACCACCGTTGCTCGTTTGTTCAACACTGACAAAGGAACGCTGTACTAGTTTCAAGCTTGTTAGCTATCGTCAGCAACGTATACCTTCCTGCCAGATTGTTGAACGTATATACTTACCTTATGCATATTAACGGCTGAGTAGCCCAATATGCATATCGAGTGGGTTAATCGGCCGGGTGCACCGAAAACGATAAACGGAAAAAATGAAACGATATTTCATTTCCCACTCTTAGTACGGCTGTTACTTAAATATAAGTATGTACACGTACATACATATATGTATACCGACGTACAGTAGTATGTATCTATATATATACATACATGCACACATATATATATGCACGTATGGATTCACCGAACATTTATTATAATGCTCGGTGTGTTTGTAAACAAACATCCCGTATTAAGCCGTAGTGTCTAGCAACCACCGTTGCTCGTTTGTTCAACACTGACAAAGGAACGCTGTACTAGTTTCAAGCTTGTTAGCTATCGTCAGCAACGTATACCTTCCTGCCAGATTGTTGAACGTATATACTTACCTTATGCATATTAACGGCTGAGTAGCCCAATATGCATATCGAGTGGGTTAATCGGCCGGGTGCACCGAAAACGATAAACGGAAAAAATGAAACGATATTTCATTTCCCACTCTTAGTACGGCTGTTACTTAAATATAAGTATGTACACGTACATACATATATGTATACCGACGTACAGTAGTATGTATCTATATATATACATACATGCACACATATATATATGCACGTATGGATTCACCGAACATTTATTATAATGCTCGGTGTGTTTGTAAACAAACATCCCGTATTAAGCCGTAGTGTCTAGCAACCACCGTTGCTCGTTTGTTCAACACTGACAAAGGAACGCTGTACTAGTTTCAAGCTTGTTAGCTATCGTCAGCAACGTATACCTTCCTGCCAGATTGTTGAACGTATATACTTACCTTATGCATATTAACGGCTGAGTAGCCCAATATGCATATCGAGTGGGTTAATCGGCCGGGTGCACCGAAAACGATAAACGGAAAAAATGAAACGATATTTCATTTCCCACTCTTAGTACGGCTGTTACTTAAATATAAGTATGTACACGTACATACATATATGTATACCGACGTACAGTAGTATGTATCTATATATATACATACATGCACACATATATATATGCACGTATGGATTCACCGAACATTTATTATAATGCTCGGTGTGTTTGTAAACAAACATCCCGTATTAAGCCGTAGTGTCTAGCAACCACCGTTGCTCGTTTGTTCAACACTGACAAAGGAACGCTGTACTAGTTTCAAGCTTGTTAGCTATCGTCAGCAACGTATACCTTCCTGCCAGATTGTTGAACGTATATACTTACCTTATGCATATTAACGGCTGAGTAGCCCAATATGCATATCGAGTGGGTTAATCGGCCGGGTGCACCGAAAACGATAAACGGAAAAAATGAAACGATATTTCATTTCCCACTCTTAGTACGGCTGTTACTTAAATATAAGTATGTACACGTACATACATATATGTATACCGACGTACAGTAGTATGTATCTATATATATACATACATGCACACATATATATATGCACGTATGGATTCACCGAACATTTATTATAATGCTCGGTGTGTTTGTAAACAAACATCCCGTATTAAGCCGTAGTGTCTAGCAACCACCGTTGCTCGTTTGTTCAACACTGACTGACAAAGGAACGCTGTACTAGTTTCAAGCTTGTTAGCTATCGTCAGCAACGTATACCTGTCAGTGTTGAACAAACGAGCAACGGTGGTTGCTAGACACTACGGCTTAATACGGGATGTTTGTTTACAAACACACCGAGCATTATAATAAATGTTCGGTGAATCCATACGTGCATATATATATGTGTGCATGTATGTATATATATAGATACATACTACTGTACGTCGGTATACATATATGTATGTACGTGTACATACTTATATTTAAGTAACAGCCGTACTAAGAGTGGGAAATGAAATATCGTTTCATTTTTTCCGTTTATCGTTTTCGGTGCACCCGGCCGATTAACCCACTCGATATGCATATTGGGCTACTCAGCCGTTAATATGCATAAGGTAAGTATATACGTTCAACAATCTGGCAGGAAGGTATACGTTGCTGACGATAGCTAACAAGCTTGAAACTAGTACAGCGTTCCTTTGTCAGTGTTGAACAAACGAGCAACGGTGGTTGCTAGACACTACGGCTTAATACGGGATGTTTGTTTACAAACACACCGAGCATTATAATAAATGTTCGGTGAATCCATACGTGCATATATATATGTGTGCATGTATGTATATATATAGATACATACTACTGTACGTCGGTATACATATATGTATGTACGTGTACATACTTATATTTAAGTAACAGCCGTACTAAGAGTGGGAAATGAAATATCGTTTCATTTTTTCCGTTTATCGTTTTCGGTGCACCCGGCCGATTAACCCACTCGATATGCATATTGGGCTACTCAGCCGTTAATATGCATAAGGTAAGTATATACGTTCAACAATCTGGCAGGAAGGTATACGTTGCTGACGATAGCTAACAAGCTTGAAACTAGTACAGCGTTCCTTTGTCAGTGTTGAACAAACGAGCAACGGTGGTTGCTAGACACTACGGCTTAATACGGGATGTTTGTTTACAAACACACCGAGCATTATAATAAATGTTCGGTGAATCCATACGTGCATATATATATGTGTGCATGTATGTATATATATAGATACATACTACTGTACGTCGGTATACATATATGTATGTACGTGTACATACTTATATTTAAGTAACAGCCGTACTAAGAGTGGGAAATGAAATATCGTTTCATTTTTTCCGTTTATCGTTTTCGGTGCACCCGGCCGATTAACCCACTCGATATGCATATTGGGCTACTCAGCCGTTAATATGCATAAGGTAAGTATATACGTTCAACAATCTGGCAGGAAGGTATACGTTGCTGACGATAGCTAACAAGCTTGAAACTAGTACAGCGTTCCTTTGTCAGTGTTGAACAAACGAGCAACGGTGGTTGCTAGACACTACGGCTTAATACGGGATGTTTGTTTACAAACACACCGAGCATTATAATAAATGTTCGGTGAATCCATACGTGCATATATATATGTGTGCATGTATGTATATATATAGATACATACTACTGTACGTCGGTATACATATATGTATGTACGTGTACATACTTATATTTAAGTAACAGCCGTACTAAGAGTGGGAAATGAAATATCGTTTCATTTTTTCCGTTTATCGTTTTCGGTGCACCCGGCCGATTAACCCACTCGATATGCATATTGGGCTACTCAGCCGTTAATATGCATAAGGTAAGTATATACGTTCAACAATCTGGCAGGAAGGTATACGTTGCTGACGATAGCTAACAAGCTTGAAACTAGTACAGCGTTCCTTTGTCAGTGTTGAACAAACGAGCAACGGTGGTTGCTAGACACTACGGCTTAATACGGGATGTTTGTTTACAAACACACCGAGCATTATAATAAATGTTCGGTGAATCCATACGTGCATATATATATGTGTGCATGTATGTATATATATAGATACATACTACTGTACGTCGGTATACATATATGTATGTACGTGTACATACTTATATTTAAGTAACAGCCGTACTAAGAGTGGGAAATGAAATATCGTTTCATTTTTTCCGTTTATCGTTTTCGGTGCACCCGGCCGATTAACCCACTCGATATGCATATTGGGCTACTCAGCCGTTAATATGCATAAGGTAAGTATATACGTTCAACAATCTGGCAGGAAGGTATACGTTGCTGACGATAGCTAACAAGCTTGAAACTAGTACAGCGTTCCTTTGTCAGTGTTGAACAAACGAGCAACGGTGGTTGCTAGACACTACGGCTTAATACGGGATGTTTGTTTACAAACACACCGAGCATTATAATAAATGTTCGGTGAATCCATACGTGCATATATATATGTGTGCATGTATGTATATATATAGATACATACTACTGTACGTCGGTATACATATATGTATGTACGTGTACATACTTATATTTAAGTAACAGCCGTACTAAGAGTGGGAAATGAAATATCGTTTCATTTTTTCCGTTTATCGTTTTCGGTGCACCCGGCCGATTAACCCACTCGATATGCATATTGGGCTACTCAGCCGTTAATATGCATAAGGTAAGTATATACGTTCAACAATCTGGCAGGAAGGTATACGTTGCTGACGATAGCTAACAAGCTTGAAACTAGTACAGCGTTCCTTTGTCAGTGTTGAACAAACGAGCAACGGTGGTTGCTAGACACTACGGCTTAATACGGGATGTTTGTTTACAAACACACCGAGCATTATAATAAATGTTCGGTGAATCCATACGTGCATATATATATGTGTGCATGTATGTATATATATAGATACATACTACTGTACGTCGGTATACATATATGTATGTACGTGTACATACTTATATTTAAGTAACAGCCGTACTAAGAGTGGGAAATGAAATATCGTTTCATTTTTTCCGTTTATCGTTTTCGGTGCACCCGGCCGATTAACCCACTCGATATGCATATTGGGCTACTCAGCCGTTAATATGCATAAGGTAAGTATATACGTTCAACAATCTGGCAGGAAGGTATACGTTGCTGACGATAGCTAACAAGCTTGAAACTAGTACAGCGTTCCTTTGTCAGTGTTGAACAAACGAGCAACGGTGGTTGCTAGACACTACGGCTTAATACGGGATGTTTGTTTACAAACACACCGAGCATTATAATAAATGTTCGGTGAATCCATACGTGCATATATATATGTGTGCATGTATGTATATATATAGATACATACTACTGTACGTCGGTATACATATATGTATGTACG
>CAXHJY010001102.1:20000-27500 GCA_964016885.1 Eledone cirrhosa
TTGTTCAGAAGGAGAGCAAGGAGAACAAGGAGAGCAATGGGAAAAGGAGAGAAACGAGAGCAACGAGAAAAGGAGAGCAAGAAGCGCAACGAGAGAATGAGAGCAACGATAAAAGGAGAGCATCGAGAAAAGGAGAGCAAGGAGAGCAACTAAAACAAGGAGAGCAACGAGAGCAACGAGAAAAGGAGAGCAAGGTGAGCAACGAGAAAAGGAGAGCAAGGAGAGCAACTAAAACAAGGAGAGCAACGAGAGCAACGAGAAAAGGAGAGCAAGGTGAGCAACGAGAAAAGGAGAGCAAGGAGAAAAGGAGAGCAAGGAGAAAAGGAGAGCAACGAGAAAAGGAGAGCAAGGAGAGCAACGAGAAAAGGAGAGCAACGAGAGCAATGAGAAAAGGAGAGCAAGGAGAGCAACGACAAAAGGAGAGCAACGAGAGCAATGAGAAAAGGAGAGCAACGAGAGCAATGAGAAAAGGAGAGCAATGAGAGCAATGAGAAAGGGAGAGCAAAGAGAGCAAGGATAAAAAGATAGCAGAGGGAGGAAGGGGGGTGGGGGGGTGGGGGGGAGATAGCGGAGCACTTCAAATTAACTATTGGTAAATGTGATTCAGAAGGTTTTTAAACATTTGCTGGGGTTGCCTGGATGAGTCCACATAAATTTCTCTAAGAAGAAAAAAGGAAAATGGTCGAGATAGGGAACAGTACACCGCTTTGCCAGCAATGAAATCATATCCGCTCTCTTGCTCTGGAACCCTGACTCCAGCCTGACTAGGAGTAGGAAGCTGTCATTCCCTGACGTTACCTCTAGGGATACGGGAATCAGTAGACAGAACCTGGGGGCAGCGATGGGGGACAGTATACCGCTTTGCCAGCAATGAAATCATATCCGCTCTCTTGCTCTGGAACCCTGACTCCAGCCTGACTAGGAGTAGGAAGCTGTCATTCCCTGACGTTACCTCTAGGGATACGGGAATCAGTAGACAGGACCTGGGGGCAGCGATGGGGGACAGGGAATTCTGGGGCATGAGAGTGAGATCCATCATCTCGACAGTAGTCGACGAATGATGATGATGATGATACCGCTTTTGAACAGGATTAATCGTTGTGTATACTATGTTCCAACTTCAAGGTGCTTGAGGGTCGCCTAACAGTTGTCTGATTGAGCTGAAATTTTGTACACCCCGTGGTATTGTTGACTGGAACAGGATTAGGGGGTGGGAGCAGCAAAGGGTCTATTGCTAAGGGACACCCTAATATATATATATATATATATATATATATATATATATATATAAAATCATCCAGCTCTCCTTCCAGTCAGCCAACCATCCAACCATCCAGCAATCTAACCATCCAACCATCCAGCCACCAATCCAACATCCTACCATTCAACCATCTAACCATCTAACCATCCAACCAGCCTCTCATCCATTAATCTAACCATCCAACCATCCAGCCACTAATCCAACCATCTAACCACCCAACCAGCCTCTCATCCATTAATCTAACCATCCAACCATCCAGCCAACAATCCAACATCCTACCATTCAACCATCTAACCATCCAACCAGCCTCTCATCCATTAATCTAACCATCCAACCATCCAGCCACTAATCCAACCATCTAACCATCCAACCAGCCTCTCATCCATTAATCTAACCATCCAACCATCCAGCAAACCATCTAACCATCCTGCCATCCAGCCATCAATATTACAATCCAACCATATAACTAACCTAATCACTCCACCTTAATCACTCACGCTACATCTCAGTTCCCGCTTTCACTATTGATAGATGCATCAGATCGATATCTATTAAAAGCCAATTTCGATAGAAAATATTGACAATCCAGACCAATAGGGCATTGTGTCTGTTGAGGTGGTCACCTCGTTCTATGGTCAGATAATGGATGACTTACAATGGCGGTTGTCAAACTGGTCTATTGTTGTATTGTGACCAGAATATCACAGTAATTATGATGAGGGAGTGTTTATATTATATTATATGTATATGTATGTATGTATATATATATATATATATATATATATATATATATATATATATATATATATATAGATATATGCATTATATATATAAATAAATATATATATATATATACACTCCATTATCCGAATTACTGTGATTCTCTCTCTCTCTCTCTCTCTCTCTCTAGTAATTACCGTAATTCTTGTCTTGTATATCTATATATACATACACACATAAATGTAAGATGTATACATTATACATAAGTATATACATATTCATATATATATATGCATATACGTATATAAGTATATACATATTCTTATACACACACACACACACATATATATATATATATATATATATGTAAGTATGTATGTAAGTAAGTGCCATACTAAGAGTGAGAAATGAAATTTCGTTTTCATTTTTTTTCAACTTATATATATATATATATATATATATATATATATATATATATATATATGTGTGTGTGTGTGTGTGTGTGTGTGTGTTGATGAAAGGCAAAGTTAAGCTCGGCGAGATTTGAACTCAGACAAAAAAGGGCCATAACTCTATGCTATAAAGCATGGCATCTGATGCTCTAATAATTGTTACTACTTTTGGCCCAAGGCCAGCAATTACCCCAGTGCATTACTGGTACTTTATTTTATCGACCCCGTACGGATGAAAGGCAAAGTTAACCTCGGTGGGATTTGAACTCAGACCATAAAGGGCCGTAACTCTTTGCTGTAAAGCATGGCGTTAACCCCTAATACAATTATGAGAAACAATATTCATAATATATTGTAATTTGTCGTCTGTAAATATGTTTGTATCTCGTTTCTGAATTTGTTTAGCAAGATTCTTTATCTGAAAACGTGTGTTGAAACCGATATTGTTATACTTTACAAATTACCAACGGAAATTTACAAATTTCTTAAATTTATAAATTTAATTCATAATAAATTGGAGTGAAAGCAACTGGTGCGTGTGTTTCTTATTGGCAACATGACCCTCCCAAACTATAACAATATGTTTGTCTCGTTTCAAAGATTCAACATAGGTATCAAAATTCTGCTCAAAATATTTCTTTCTGTAGCTGCATAAACAGATCTTAACTCTAGTGTGTGGTATCTTCTGATAGAGTATTACAGATTAGAGGAAAGAATATGTATGTATGTATGTATGTATGTATGTATGTATGTATGTATGTATGTATGTATGTATGTCCGGGAGAGATGACCCCTTAGCCTTTGTCAAGGCAGAATTCTAGAAGGAAAACTCTGATATAACACCTGCAACCCTGATGGTATCCAATGATGTTGACTTGTTATTCTTTTTGGTAAATATCATCTTGGTTAAGAGAGTGGGACTGGCTTTGTGCAGTGCCTTTGCTCACTATAAAAGCTTCACGGCACAGGCATTGCTTTATATCTGGAGATCTCTCTGCACTTGTCATCACATGGTACCATGGGCCCAGCACTATGTGTCAATAATTGTCACAAGTGTAGTGTTTGTACCAGAGTTTTCAAGTCGCTGGCTGGACTAAAATGTCACACTCGTTCAGCGCATCGGTAGGGGTTCTCCTACATGGATATAAAGTAGTGGCCGTACTCGAAAACGAGTTGGCAGCCACCATGTATGTATGTATGTATGTATGTATGTATGTATGTATGTATGTATGTATGTATGTATGTATGTATGTATGTATGTCAGGTCACCACTTGGTGCTACTGGTAACATGTATTCCAGTACAACCTGACCCATGGTCGGGTCGTTGGCGACTAAACTGGCAACCACACTAAGGTTTCTTGGTGAGGAGGGTGACTTTGGACATCCTGCAGGACTAAAAACAAAACCTGTCAAAGGAGCTCTTAAGAGTCAATGGCCATCCAAAATCACCGGGAGAGATGACCCCTTAGCCTTTGTCAAGGCAGAATTCTAGGAGAAGGAAAACTCTGATATAACACCTGCAACTCTGATGGTATCCAATGATGTTGACTTGTTCTTCTTTTTGGTAAATATCATCTTGGTTAAGAGAGTGGAAATGGCTTTGTGCAGTGCCTTTGCTCACTATAAAAGCTTCACGGCACAGGCATTGCTTTATATCTGGAGATCTCTCTGCACTTGTCACCACATGGTACCATGGGCCCAGCACTATGTGTCAATAATTGTCACAAGTGTACCAGTTTGTACCAGAGTTTTCAAGTCGCTGGCTGGACTAAAGTCACATTCGTTCAGTGCATCGGTATGAGTTCTCCTACATGGATATAAAGTAGCGGCCGTACTCGAAAACGAGTTGGCAGCCACCATGTATGTATGTATGTATGTGTGTATGTATGTATGTGTGTATGTATGTGTATGTATGTATGTGTGTGTGTATGAGTGTATGTATGTGTGTATGTAGAGAGAGTCGGTTTCTAACATAGACACAAGACTCTCTCATTGGAATTTACACAACATCAACTAGGTAGATATGTATGTATGTCTACATGCATGCATGTGTAGATATGGATGTTATTGTATGTGTGGATGTGTATGTTTTGAGTTGTATGTGTGCATGTGTATATGCTTTGTATCTGTACATGTGTATATGCAGTTATTAGATGCAACATTTTTGGAATGTTTTACATATTTTTACTGTTTCATTAATGGATTGTACTTGTAATTTCCTAACTAGTTGTGTTCTTTCTGTTCCTGTGAAGCCTAGCTTCTCAAGATTTGTATTGAGGCAGTTACTAACATACCCCAGTGCCCCAATAATCACAGGCATAAATCTGAAGGTGTAATCAGGGTGGAGTATCTGCAGATTTCTCATCAGTTCTGCATAAATATTCTTCTTTTCACTAATCTTTGATATTATATTGGCATCTGCTGGGCAGCTAATTTCCACTACTGTGCATGTTTTCTTCTCCCTGTCCCATTTCATAATATCTGGTCTGTTATGCCTGCATTTTATTGGGGTTTTTACTGGAACATTCCACCAGTACTCTTTCATATTATGTACATGGATGTCTTCCACATTGTTGTAGTTTTTAATGTGTTTATTATCGGGGCTATCTTTTTTACGAACTGCATTGTACAGTGTTTTGGCCACTACATCATGCCTCATAGGTAGATAGTACCGCGATGACATCTTTGGGCAGCTGCTGATGACATGGGTGATATCCTCGATGTTAGTTCTGCAGAGTCTGCACTTGTTATCACATCTAGGTGTTTTGCCTGCATCCCTATCTCTTTTGTGAATCAGGTATTTCGTGCTAATCTGTTCTTGGATTGCAAAAGCGTATCCTTCAAAGTGGGAGCCAATATAGCGGTTGTGTATGTATGTATGTATGTATGTATGTATGTATGTATGTATGTATGTATGTATGTATGTATGTATGTATGTATGTATGTATGTATGTGTGTATATGTGTGTATATCTGTGTGTATGTATGTATGTATGTATGTATGTATGTGTGTATATATGTATATGTGTGTATATGTATGTATGTATGTGTGTATATGTATGTACGTATGTATGTGTATGTTTTCTCTTTCTCTTAATTTCGAGTATATTTTTTTGACCGGCCACCTTCCTGGTGGCAAGGTTGTAAAAGAAAAGAAATTGTCATCCCTTGAATCGCAAGAATGTTTTGCAAATTTTGAAGGTGCCAGCTATCGCAGCCATTTGTAGACTATGAATTAGGGAGCTGCGCTTTTTGTCCGCAAATCCAAGTTCAGTCATACTTTGGTCCAAGCGGGTTGGTATATAACCCGTAGCTCCAATAATGATGGGTATGAAGCTAAAGGTGTATCTTGGATTTGTAAACTCCTCATCAATGGTCCGTAGATGTCCTCCTTCTCCTGTATTTTTCTGACAACGTTTACATCAAGTGGGCAGCTGATCTCCACAACAGAACACGTTTTCAATGTGTGGTCCCAAACTACAATATCAGGCCGGTTGTGCTTTAATTTGGTGGCAGTTTTTATTTTCAGGTTCCACCAGTATTCCTTAGTACCATCTGTCTCAATATATTCTTCCTAGTTTGTTGTTAATTTTGTTTTCCGAAGTGCGTTCCAGATGGTTCTAGCTATCCCATTGTGTCTCATGGGGAGGTAGTAGCGAGATGACATTCTTTCGCAGCTGGCAACAATGTGGCTTACATCCTCGATCTTTGTTTTACATAGCCTACATTTATTGTCAGCTGCTGGCCCTCCTCTTTTGTGCAGCAGATATTTGGTAGGGAGTTCTTGTTCCTGTATTGCATAGAGATATCCCTCAAGGTGTGATGTCATAAACTTGTCGGAACTCCATGCCAGGCTTTTTGAGTGGTTTATCCCCTCTATGGTCTGTGTTTTACGCCTCAAGTATCCATGCACAACTTTTTCTGTAAATTGGTCAATTTTTTTATCTTGTTTGAACATTGAATAGGATCTTCCGATTTCTCTGGGTGAGAGATTTATATCAGGCTTTATTCCATATCTCTCCTCCAGATCAGTCGCTATTCTAATGATATTTCTTTTTTCATGGTCATAAACCTGGGCAAGATGGTTGCCAACCTTTTTCCTCTGTTGAAGGTGTTGCTTCAGTGTTACTATCCGGGTCTCATATGTTGTTAATATTGATTTTAGACCCCGGCCACCTTCCTTGCGTGAGAAGTATAGCCTATCCACATCACCATTGATGTTAAAGTTCCCAGTAACACTGAGAAGTTTTCGAGTTCTAACATCCATCTCACTTAGTTCTTGCAATGACCAGTTCAGTAGGCCAAATGTTGGCGTTAGAATTGGCACAGCATATGTATTGTGGGCAATGTATTTGTTGTATGCTGACAGTTCTGATGACCATATTTTCTTTACTCTTCTTTTAGATATGTATGTATGTATATATGTATGTATGTATATGTGAAGACTAAATATATATATTTACACACAGACACACAGACACACACACACACACATATATATATACATATATATATATACATACACATATATATATATATATATATATATGCATATATATATATATACATACACACATATATATATATATATATATGCATATATATATATACACACATATATGTGTGTGTGTATCTATAGAGAGATACATCATACATATACACACATGTATATATATATATACACATGTATGTATATGTATGATGTATGTGTATACGTATAGAGACATACATCATGCATATACATACATGTATATATATATATATATATATATATATATATATATATATGATATGACACATACACGAATAAATATAAACACATATATACACATAAACACACACATTCACACATACACCCACACACACACACATAAACCCACATACACATATATACACCCCCCCCCCCTACACGCATACACCCACACACACACACATAAACCTACATACACACACATAAACCTACATACACTCACATAAACTCCCCCCACACACATAAACCTACATACACACACGTAAACCCACATTCACCCACACACATACATAAACCCACATACACTCACATAAACC
>CAXHJY010001102.1:35000-40000 GCA_964016885.1 Eledone cirrhosa
TGTGTGTGTGTGTGTGTGTGTGTGTGTGTGTGTGTGTAAAAGGTAAACAGAAATAACAACACAATCGGTACAGTATATGGAAGGGATATATTAAGTTAACGCTTGATATCGCAGGAAGAGGGTAGCTGGTCCTTAATCAGAAGAAAGAATGAGAAATAAGATAGATTGAGGGACGGGCGAGTTGGAATTGGAAAAAAAGGTCTTTAGATAAAAATAACAGGTCCAATCATGTTGACATCTCTTGCAAAACTGTTGGTGCTGGCATCGCTAGAACAGCCGTTAAAACAGCTAAATGCTGAGAAAAACAGCGATGGGCAAAAATGACTGAGTTGACAGAGACTGGTGGCTATGGGCAACAGAGAGACAATCCACAAGTTGGATGACAGGCAGATGGAATATAGAAAGTATTGAAACAGAACGAGGACAAGGAGTAGAGTGTTGGCGCAGAGAAGTGACTGGAAGAAGGAAATAAAGAAAGGTGATGTACAGGACAAGTTTACACACACACACACACACACACACACACACACACACACACACACATCTTCACCCTCATCAGCTCTCAAGCCAGCAATGTGGTTTCGCACGATTTAACTATATCTGCACTATGAGAGTATCTTGGTCAGTCTGTGAATTTTTCAAGCTACCCTGGTGCAGTGTTGAAATATAAGCGTGTATCATTATTACTCTGCTGTTGCTGATGATGATGCTGTAGCAAATGTTGTTGTTGTTGTTGTTGTTGGTGGTGGTGGTAACGGTGATGTTGCGCAGGCTACTGTTGTAATAGTTGTTATTGCTGTTGTTGTTTTTGTTGTTGTTGCTATTGTTCCTTTCATAAACTTCCTGAGATTTTGAATAACAAAAGACACACACAGATATATATATATAAATATGTATGAATATACACAAGCACACATATATATACACATATATACACACAGAAACACACACACATATATATATATATATACACATATATATATACCTATACAGAAAACACATGCATGTATAAATATATATAAATATACACATATATATACAGAGAAACATACGCATATATATATATATATATATTCACACACAAAAAGATAGGCAGACACACAGACACATATATATATATACATACAGATATACATATATGTAACCATACAAATATATATATATATATATATATATATATATATATATATATATATATATATATATATATATATGTATGTATACCTACTTATATATATATATACACGTATATACATATATATATATATATATACATATGATGGCTGCCCCCTCGTTATCGAGTATGGCCATTGCACAATAAAAAAAAAAAAAAAAAAAAAAAAAAAAAATAATAATAATAATAATAATAATAATAATAATAATAATAGCAATAATAATAATAACGACAACAACAATAATAATATACATATTCATATATATATACACACACACGCACGCACATAAGCATATCTACACACACACACACACACACACACAAACACACGATAGCAACTAACAGTGCTGCGATCGAATGTGGCTTTTTAGCCCAGCCAATGATCCAAAATGTCTTGCACAGAGTCGGCAACCAAAACATCTACTGGGAATAGTCGGCTGTGGTTGGAGTTCGTGTACTTTTGCATGTCGCTTGAGTCCTCCTGCTGATTTACATTCTCTACCACATGTTTGGCAAGCATGATGAGTAGCATCTCCAACAGCAGCCTGGTAGTCAACCACTGGTCTTACTTTATGACTGCGAAGATGACTTTCGAGTCCAGCTTTGCTTAGGCAGAGTCTCGCACAGACGCTGCATGTCAGAAACATAGGAGGACCCTCGCCGTCTGGAAGTGCAACAGCAATACCCTTCCTCACGTCCCGCTTTACTTTCTCGTGTGCGATTCGAGATGCCTCAAAGGCAACTTTTCCCTCATATACAGTCTTTCTCCATTTATTACGATCAGCAGCAATATTTTCCCATGTATCAGCAGAGATGTTAGCGTCTTTCAGAGAGGCCTTCAAGGAATCCTTATACCTCTTTTTTGGTTTATGTGGCGGTCGTTTTCCTTTAACCAACTCTCCATAGAAGAGTTGTTTTGGTATTCTAGAATCCTTCATCCTGGCAAGGTGACCACTCCAACGGAGTCGCTGCTTAAGCACAAGAGCTTCTATACTGTCACACATAGAGCTTTCCAAAATCTCGACATCACTGATGTGGTCCCTCCAGCGAACGCCATGTATCCGTCTGAGACACATCTGATGGAAACGCTCCAATTGCTTAAGGTGGCGTCGATATGTGACCCAGGTCTCGCAGGCATAAAGAAGACAAGAGAGTACACATGCCCTGTACACCCTTACCTTTGTCCTCCTGCATATGTCTCGCCGACCCCAGAGTCGCCTTTCTAGCTTTCCGAAAGCATCACTTGCCTTCCTAATCCTAAGTGAGATTTCACTGTCAAGGTTGCCGTATCGATTGACAGTGCTTCCCAGGTAGACAAACTGATCAACCACTCCAAGTCGTTTGCCATACACATAGATGTTTGGTTCAGTGTACTGCCTACCAGGTGCAGGTTGGTACATGACGACGGTTTTCTTGAGACTGACAGTCAAACCCAGGGCAGTGCAAGCGTCAGAAAATACATTCAAAATGTGCTGCATATCACTCTCTGTGTGCGCTACAAGATCGCAATCATCTGCATACAAGAGGTCTCTTATGACTGATGTAAATACTTTTGTCTTCGCAGCAAAGCGCCTGATGTTAAATATGCTGCCTGAGGTTCGATATCGGATGTAAACACCATGCTCGCAATTCCTGAATGCAATACAGAAAACCATTGCAAAGTATATGGCAAACAGGGTCGGTGCTGGAATATCCCCCTGTTTCACTCCATTTTTTACTGAGATAGGCTCCGACATGTTACCTCCGACATTAACCCAAGCCTTCATGTCGTCATGGAAAGACCTAACTAAAGCAAGGAACTTATCAGGGCAACCAAGTTTCTGGAGAACCTTCCATAATGCATCTCTGTTGACAGTATCGAAAGCCTTTGTCAGATCGACAAAAACCTGATACAGATCCAAGCCCTGTTCAATGCACTTCTCCTGGAGCTGTCTAGCTGAGAAGATCATATCAGTAGTGCCGCGTCCAACACGAAAACCAGATTGACTTTCAGGAAGGACACAATCTGCAATGTGTGTCAGCAGACGGTCCAGAAGCACCCTACATAAAACTTTCCCCACGACAGAAAGCAATGATATACCTCTGTAGTTCCCACAATCATTCCTGTTACCCTTTCCCTTGTACAAGACCACCATTACTGCATCTCTCCAGTCCTCAGGCACGGATTCATTAGCCCATATCCTTCCAAACAGAGAGTGAAGATGTTGCAGGAGTCTCTCACCACCATATTGTAGGAGCTCAGCATGTATGCCATCCATACCTGGAGATCTTCCACTGTTCAGCTTCGAAATAGCCACTGCAACCTCCACAAGTGTCGGAGGCTCTGCGAGAGCTACTTTCACAGGACTTTCCGGAATGAGATTGAGGAAATCTTCACTGACGACAGACGGCTGATTCAAAAGATCATCAAAGTGCTCCCGCCACCTTCGTAGAATTCCCTGCGAGTCACGAAGAAGTTCTTTGCCATCCCTGCTGCGAATCGGTGTCACCAGAGAAGAAGACGGTCCATAAACCTCACGCAAGAGACTGTACAACAGCTTTGTGTTATTGCAATCAGACGCAGTTTGTATCTCACCAGCCTTCTCACTCCACCACTGATCCTTCATCTGAGAAAGACTCCGCCTAACACGTGATTTTACATCCCTGAGCTCCTCATGCAACGTATTCCTCTCCTGTGGTCTTGCCGTCAAGTAGCGTGACAGAGCGCGCCTCTTATCAGCCAACAAGTCATCTATATGCACATCTTTCTCATTAAACCAGTCCTGATGTTTTCTCTGCACCAATCCCAGAACACGTCTGCCTACATCATAAACCGACTTTTTAAGGGTCGGCCAATCCTCACCAAGATCTGCAGCCTGCATCTCTTCTTCCAATGTCCTCTTCACATTTTTATCCTTAAGACGAGCAGCATTCAATCTTTTGGGCAGGGCAACACCAGGAGCCCGGATTTTACGTTTGGTGATTAGATTCACTTTTGCGCGTACCAGGCGGTGGTCCGTCCAGCACTCAGCTCCACGAAGAACACGAACACACCGCACATCCTGTCTGTCACGCATCCTGACTAGGACGTAGTCCAAAAGATGCCATTCCTTAGATGCAGGATGCATCCATGTGGTCTTGAATTTGTTCTTTTGTTGGAACATGGTGTTGGTAACACACAGATCCAGCTCCTCACACATCTGCAGCAAGAGCATACCATTGCTGTTACACTTTCCCACCCCATGCCTTCCGATTACATTCCATGTGTTAAAATCCCTACCCACTCTAGCATTAAAGTCACCAAGCACGATGACTTTGTCTGCCTGAGGGATATTTCTTAAAACACCTTTCAAGGCATGGTAAAAGGACAGTTATATACATATATATACATATATACTTACATACATATACATATATACATATATATACTTATATACATATATATACATATATATACATATATATACATATAAATACATATATATATACATATATACACATACATATAAATACATATATATATACATATATACACATACATATACATATATATACATATATTTATTTATTTATATACTTACATACATATACATATACACACATATATATATACATATACATATATATACATACATTTATTTATTTATATACATATTTACATATATATACACACATATATATATATACATATATATACATATATCTATATACACACAAGTAATCATTGTTTTTATTTAAAAAAAAAAACTGTTCGATTTTTTGCATAACTTCCAAACACTTTGAGTTTCACTTTCAAAGGAGTAAAAATTTATTTAAACAAATTGTTTCACTTTTCAAACAAAACACA
>CAXHJY010001102.1:47500-50000 GCA_964016885.1 Eledone cirrhosa
CGGATACTACAGACATGTGGTTAGAATGTCTCAGAAAAGAATCACTGGACAGATTTTACGGGCCAAACCAACCGACAAGAGACCCAGGAGAAGACCCCTAGCAAGATGGTAGTTGGATAACATCCATGAGCTGGACTAGTCTCGCCGAGGGATTCAGCCAGATCAATTGCCTTGAATGCTTTAGTAGTACGACCCGCCCTATGTCAAACCACATCATATGCGACCTACTGCTAAAAAAAATGTTGCTCATATCTACTCTAAATGACCAAGCCACACTTAAACAGGATTCCTTTAAAATTGGTGGCTTTTGTTTTATAAAAGTAGAGACGATTTTTTTTTTTTTTTGTAGGGGTCTGGTAGGTTGGTATCAAAAGGGTTAACCGTTTGAAACCATATTCAAATGAAGGAATGTAGTTTAGTGGTTTAACCCTTTAGCATTTAAAACGGCCATATCCAGCCAGAATTCTCTCACCTATTTCTGTTCAAACCAGTCTTAACTGGTCACTTATACTGATGTTAAGGTATTGTTTTCAAAATAAAAATTTGTCGATCGACTTTCGTCAAATCGGACCGAGGAAACAATGTTTCCGTTGGTCTTTCCAATTGCTAATACTATCTATCGGTCGCAACTCCAGGTAGGAGGGGCAACAGAATCTGTCAGCTTCTCTCCCTTCTTTTGCCGAAAAAAGAAGTCAGTGACATAGTCACTACTTTAAAATGATAGCGCAAGGTCTTCAAAATGTTTTTAATTAAACATACGGTATATTGCCAAATATACTATACATACATTCATGTATACATCGCTATTTCAGAGCACCAATCGTAACATATATATATATATATATATATATATATATATAGACAGTCGATCGACTTTCTTTCGTCAAATCGGACCGAGGAAACAATGTTTCCGTTGGCCTTTCCACTTGCTAATACTATCTATCGGTCGCAACTCCAGGTAGGAGGGGCAACGTGAAATAAAGTGTCTTGCTCAAGGACATAACGCATCGCCTGGTCGGGGAATCAAACTCACAACCTCACAATTGCGTATCCAATTCTCTAACCACTCAGTCACGCGCATGTGCATATATATACTCGCTTAACGAGTGGGTTGGAGCTTGTCAAATCGGACCGAGGAAAGAATGTTTCCATTGCTGTTTCCAATTGTTATTAATACTATCTATTAGTCGCAGAGGAGACTGAGGTTGGCTGGACATGCTCACCGACATCCAGAGTTGACATTGCACTCAGTGCTCCTGTGGGAACCTCTACATGGACACACTAGAAGAGGAAGACCAAGGTTAACGTATGTTGATGCCCTAAGGACAGACACTGGTCTGTTGGAGATGCAGGACATGGCAGCGATAATGAGGGACAGAGACCGCTGGAGAGAACTCGTCCATGGATCTCGGGAATTTTACCCGCCTTAGATATATATATATATATATATATATATATATATATATATATATATATATATATATATAAGTATACACATACATATATATATATATATATGTATACATATAAATATGTATGCATATATATATATAAGTATACACATACATACATATATATATATATATATATATATATATATATATATAAATATAAGTATACACATACACATTTCTCTCTCTCTCTATATATATATATCTTAAGGAACGATCGACTTTCGTCAAATCGGACCGAGAGAACAATGTTTCCGTTGGTCTTTCCAATTGCTAATACTATCTATCGGTTGCAACTCCAGGTAGAAGGAGCAACGTGAAATAAAGTGTCTTGCTCAAGGACATAACGCATCGCCCGGTCCAGGAATCGAACTCACAACCTCACGATTGTCAAAATCTAATAGATTAGATATTATATGAGATGATTATGTAAGATAAAGCCTTTACCGTGGACATTTAATGGTGTATATGTATATAGAGTAATTGTTTCTACTTTAGGCACAAGGCCAGCAATTACTCAGTGCATTACTGGTACTTTATTTTATCTACCCCGTAAGGATGAAAGGCAAAGTCAACCTCGGCGGGATTTGAACTCAGACTGTAGTAAAGGGACGTAACTATGCTGGAAAGCATGGCGTCCGACCCTCTACCAATACTGCCAACCCACCGCCCCTATGTATATAGAGTAATGTAAATGCTAAAGGGTTAAGAGGCCAGATCGCAATCGAAAGGTTGTGAGTTTGGGGGCCACCTGGTGAAGCGGCTTATTCTTGAGCAAGGCACATTATTACGTTGCTCAAGAGTTCAAATCCCGCCGAGGTTAACTTTGCCTTTCATCCTTACGGGGTCGATAAAATTAAAGTACCAGCAATGCACTGGGGTAATTGCTGGCCTTGTGCCCAAAGTAGAAACAATTATATTTGTATGTATGTAGTGGTGGTGGATTGGTAGCACCGGTAGAGGGTCGGACGCCATGCTTTGCAGCATAGAGTTACGGCCCTTTATGGTCTGAGCTCAAATCCTGCCGAGGTTGACTTTGCCTTTCATCC
>CAXHJY010001102.1:77500-82500 GCA_964016885.1 Eledone cirrhosa
AACTCAGATCATAAAGGGAGGTAAATCTATGCTTCAAAGCATGGCGTCCGACCCTTACCGATACTGCCAATCCACCAATAATAATAATGATGATTTCGCTTATTAGCCACAAGGGGCGACATGGAGGGGACAATACAAAGACACGGACTGTGAGGGGTTTACAATAAGCTCGAGTTAATGTGCACAATGGCAAAAACAAATAAGAGATGAAGATGGTAATTATTTGTGAGGGGGCCATGTCGATTAAATTTGACTCTCCCTCCCTCCCAAACCCACATCTATTCCCTACCTCCCTCCCAAACTCACGTTTATTCCCTACTCCCCAGCTCCAATGTCAATCACGCTGCCACTTATGTCATTGACCCCGCCGGCTTACAAAAGAAGAACCAAAAATATAAGAATAAAAATAAGAATAATTAACATGAAAGGTCGAATTAACAAGATGATACAAGATCAGGTGAGGTGAGGTGAGGTAAGGTGAGGTGAGGTGAGGTGAGGTAAGGTAAGGTGAGGTGAGGTAAGGTGAGGTGAGGTGAGGTAAGGTGAGGTGAGGTGAGGTGAGGTGAAATGAAGTGAGCTTAAAATGGGCGGATGATGTGTTGTTGTTTTTTTAAAACTCATAATACGTAAAAACCATGACGTAACTAAGCAACGGCACCCTTTTCTCTACTCTCTAACCTCCATCTCTAATCTGTAATCCCCAGAACTCCTCTGTAACCCCATGTGTTTCCTTGGGTTTAGTCCTTTGCTTTATATCAGGTCACTCTTGCGTGCTACTGGTAACATGTAACCCAGTACAACCTGTCGCACGGTCGGGTTGTTGGCGACTAAACTGGCAAGTTTACTTGGTGAGGAGAGTGATTTTGGACACCCTGCAGGATAAAAAGCAAAACCTGACAAAGGGCGGAAGAACTCATACGAGGCAACGGCCATCTAGAAAAAAAAGAAAATCCTGCCAAATCAATGGGTGGCAGTGGTTCCAGCTGACGTAACGAAAGACTGGTGTAGGGGTTCTGAGAACAATTCGGCTTTGCAGGTGATCAATGTAAATTGACAATGGAAAGGCGCTCCCGCTCGAGTTAGAAGAGAACTATAGACTACAGTACGATAGACTCTATCTGTAATTTCAAACGGTCAGTCTTGTCACACACTGTGATATACTGAATCTCCCTCAGAACATAGACTACAGTACGATAGACTCTATCTGTAATTTCAAACGGTCAGTCTTGTCACACACTGTGATATACTGAATCTCCCTGAGAACATAGACTACAGTACGATAGACTCTATCTGTAATTTCAAACGGTCAGTCTTGTCACACACTGTGATATACTGAATCTCCCTGAGAACATAGACTACAGTACGATAGACTCTATCTGTAATTTCAAAGGTTCAGTCTTGTCACACACTGTGATATACTGAATCTCCCTGAGAACATAGACTACAGTACGATAGACTCTATCTGTAATTTCAAACGGTTCAGTCTTGTCACACACTGTGATATACTGAATCTCCCTGAGAACATAGACTACAGTACGATAGACTCTATCTGTAATTTCAAAGGTTCAGTCTTGTCACACACTGTGATATACTGAATCTCCCTGAGAACATAGACTACAGTACGATAGACTCTATCTGTAATTTCAAAGGTTCAGTCTTGTCACACACTGTGATATACTGAATCTCCCTGAGAACATAGATTACAGTACGATAGACTCTATCTGTAATTTCAAAGGTTCAGTCTTGTCACACACTGTGATATACTGAATCTCCCTGAGAACATAGATTACAGTACGATAGACTCTATCTGTAATTTCAAACGGTCAGTCTTGTCACACACTGTGATATACTGAATCTCCCTCAGAACATAGACTACAGTACGATAGACTCTATCTGTAATTTCAAACGGTCAGTCTTGTCACACACTGTGATATACTGAATCTCCCTGAGAACATAGACTACAGTACGATAGACTCTATCTGTAATTTCAAACGGTCAGTCTTGTCACACACTGTGATATACTGAATCTCCCTGAGAACATAGACTACAGTACGATAGACTCTATCTGTAATTTCAAAGGTTCAGTCTTGTCACACACTGTGATATACTGAATCTCCCTGAGAACATAGACTACAGTACGATAGACTCTATCTGTAATTTCAAAGGGCCAGTCTTGTCACACACTGTGATATACTGAATCTCCCTGAGAACATAGACTACAGTACGATAGACTCTATCTGTAATTTCAAAGGGTCAGTCTTGTCACACACTGTGATATACTGAATCTCCCTGAGAACATAGACTACAGTACGATAGACTCTATCTGTAATTTCAAAGGGTCAGTCTTGTCACACACTGTGATATACTGAATCTCCCTGAGAACATAGACTACAGTACGATAGACTCTATCTGTAATTTCAAACGGTCAGTCTTGTCACACACTGTGATATACTGAATCTCCCTGAGAACATAGACTACAGTACGATAGACTCTATCTGTAATTTCAAACGGTCAGTCTTGTCACACACTGTGATATACTGAATCTCCCTGAGAACATAGACTACAGTACGATAGACTCTATCTGTAATTTCAAAGGTTCAGTCTTGTCACACACTGTGATATACTGAATCTCCCTGAGAACATAGACTACAGTACGATAGACTCTATCTGTAATTTCAAACGGTCAGTCTTGTCACACACTGTGATATACTGAATCTCCCTGAGAACATAGACTACAGTACGATAGACTCTATCTGTAATTTCAAAGATTCAGTCTTGTCACACACTGTGATATACTGAATCTCCCTGAGAACATAGACTACAGTACGATAGACTCTATCTGTAATTTCAAACGGTCAGTCTTGTCACACACTGTGATATACTGAATCTCCCTGAGAACATAGACTACAGTACGATAGACTCTATCTGTAATTTCAAAGGTTCAGTCTTGTCACACACCGTGATATACTGAATCTCCCTGAGAACATAGACTACAGTACGATAGACTCTATCTGTAATTTCAAAGGGCCAGTCTTGTCACACACTGTGATATACTGAATCTCCCTGAGAACATAGACTACAGTACGATAGACTCTATCTGTAATTTCAAAGGGTCAGTCTTGTCACACACTGTGATATACTGAATCTCCCTGAGAACATAGACTACAGTACGATAGACTCTATCTGTAATTTCAAACGGTCAGTCTTGTCACACACTGTGATATACTGAATCTCCCTGAGAACATAGACTACAGTACGATAGACTCTATCTGTAATTTCAAACGGTCAGTCTTGTCACACACTGTGATATACTGAATCTCCCTGAGAACATAGACTACAGTACGATAGACTCTATCTGTAATTTCAAAGGTTCAGTCTTGTCACACAATGTGATATACTGAATCTCCCTGAGAACATAGATTACAGTACGATAGACTCTATCTGTAATTTCAAAGGTTCAGTCTTGTCACACACTGTGATATACTGAATCTCCCTGAGAACATAGACTACAGTACGATAGACTCTATCTGTAATTTCAAACGGTCAGTCTTGTCACACACTGTGATATACTGAATCTCCCTGAGAACATAGACTACAGTACGATAGACTCTATCTGTAATTTCAAAGATTCAGTCTTGTCACACACTGTGATATACTGAATCTCCCTGAGAACATAGATTACAGTACGATAGACTCTATCTGTAATTTCAAAGATTCAGTCTTGTCACACACTGAGATATACTGAATCTCCCTGAGAACATAGACTACAGTACGATAGACTGTACCTGTAATTTCAAAGGGGCAGGCGGGTCACACACACATACCACCACCACCACTGCCTCCAATACCAGTAGTAGTAGTAGTAGTAGTAGTAGTAGCACTATATAGGTATTAAACTATGATACCTATTACTACTACGCTCACTACTACCAACACCACTGCAACCACTCACTCTACTACTACCACTACCACCACAGTCACAACCCCTACCATATACACTACTACAGCCACCACTACTACACCTCAACATCACCACCACCACAACACAACCACCACAACCACCACAACCACCACTACCGCCACCACCACCACCACTACCATCACCATCAACACCACGACAACCACCATCACCACCACCACCACCACCATCACCACCACCGCCGCCGCCACAACCACCACTACCGCCACCACCACCACCACTACCATCACCACCACCACCACCATCACCACCATCACTACCACCACCACCATCACCACCACCATCACCACCAACACCACCACCACACCACCACCACCACAACCGCCGCCACCACCAACACTACCACCACCACCACAGGCAGTTCCTTCTTACTACCCATTAAGTAACAGCTCCCTTTTTTTTTCTTTAAAAAAAAAACAACCCTTTTCGCCCTCCCTTATCTTACTCCAGCCCCACCATCTTAGACCCTTAATTTTCTTGTGTTCTCTATTCCCCCACCCCCACTTACTCTTCTACCCCCTCTCTCACCATCTTAAGACCCTTAATTTTCTTGTGTTCCCTACTCTCCCCCCTTTACCACTCCCTCCCCCATTCATTCTCCTACTCCTCTCACTCCCACACCCCTCTCCCCCCACCTCATCCCCCTACCTTTTGTTTCCTTACATTCACCGTTTGATAACAGATAATAGGGTCTCTTGTAAACAACTCATCGCCCCCCCCCCCCATACCCCAACCCACTCCTTCATTCCCTCCTCGTAAACAGAGAGTAAACAAATACTACTACTGCTACTACTACTACTACTGCTGCTATGTTGTTACTACTACTACTACTACTACTACTACTATTGCTACTACTACTACTACTACTACTACTACTACTACTACTGCTGCTACTAGTACTAGTACTACTACTACTACTGCTGCTACTAGTACCACTGCTACTACTACTACTACTACTTCTACTACTGCTGCTACTACTACTACTACTGTTGTTACTACTACTGCTACTGCTGCTACTACT
>CAXHJY010001102.1:127500-135000 GCA_964016885.1 Eledone cirrhosa
TTCTTTCCTGAGACATTCTAACCACATGTCTGTAGTATCAGAGCTGTGATCTCTCAATTCAGAGATTCTTTCCTGAGACATTCTAACCACATGTCTGTAGTATCAGAGCTGTGATCCTTCAATTCAGAGATTCTTTCCTGAGATATTCTAACCACATGTCTGTTGTATCTGAGCTGTGATCTCTCAATTCAGAGATTCTTTCCTGAGACATTCTAACCACATGTCTGTAGTATCAGAGCTGTGATCCTTCAATTCAGAGATTCTTTCCTGAGACATTCTAACCACATGTCTGTAGTATCAGAGCTGTGATCTCTCAATTCAGAGATTCTTTCCTGAGACATTCTAACCACATGTCTGTAATATCAGAGCTGTGGTCTCTCAATTCAGAGTTTCTTTCCTGAGACATTCTAACCACATGTCTGTTGTATCTGAGCTGTGATCTCTCAATCCAGAGATTCTTTCCTGAGACATTCTAACCACATGTCTGTAGTATCAGAGCTGTGATCTCTCAATTCAGAGATTCTTTCCTGAGACATTCTAACCACATGTCTGTAGTATCAGAGCTGTGATCTCTCAATTCAGAGATTCTTTCCTGAGACATTCTAACCACATGTCTGTAGTATCAGAGCTGTGATCCTTCAATTCAGAGATTCTTTCCTGAGATATTCTAACCACATGTCTGTAGTATCTGAGCTGTGATCCCTCAATTCAGAGATTCTTTCCTGAGACATTCTAACCACATCTCTGTAGTATCAGAGCTGTGATCTCTCAATTCAGAGATTCTTTCCTGAGACATTCTAACCACATGTCTGTAGTATCAGAGCTGTGATCCTTCAATTCAGAGATTCTTTCCTGAGACATTCTAACCACATGTCTGTAGTATCAGAGCTGTGATCTCTCAATTCAGAGATTCTTTCCTGAGACATTCTAACCACATGTCTGTAGTATCAGAGCTGTGATCTCTCAATTCAGAGATTCTTTCCTGAGACATTCTAACCACATGTCTGTAGTATCAGAGCTGTGATCCTTCAATTCAGAGATTCTTTCCTGAGATATTCTAACCACATGTCTGTAGTATCAGAGCTGTGATCTCTCAATTCAGAGATTCTTTCCTGAGACATTCTAACCACATGTCTGTAGTATCAGAGCTGTGATCCTTCAATTCAGAGATTCTTTCCTGAGATATTCTAACCACATGTCTGTTGTATCTGAGCTGTGATCTCTCAATTCAGAGATTCTTTCCTGAGACATTCTAACCACATGTCTGTAGTATCAGAGCTGTGATCTCTCAATTCAGAGATTCTTTCCTGAGACATTCTAACCACATGTCTGTAGTATCAGAGCTGTGATCTCTCAATTCAGAGATTCTTTCCTGAGACATTCTAACCACATGTCTGTAGTATCAGAGCTGTGATCCTTCAATTCAGAGATTCTTTCCTGAGATATTCTAACCACATGTCTGTAGTATCAGAGCTGTGATCTCTCAATTCAGAGATTCTTTCCTGAGACATTCTAACCACATGTCTGTAGTATCAGAGCTGTGATCCTTCAATTCAGAGATCCTTTCCTGAGATATTCTAACCACATGTCTGTTGTATCTGAGCTGAGATCTCTCAATTCAGAGATTCTTTCCTGAGACATTCTAACCACATGTCTGTAGTATCAGAGCTGTGATCTCTCAATTCAGAGATTCTTTCCTGAGACATTCTAACCACATGTCTGTAGTATCAGAGCTGTGATCCTTCAATTCAGAGATTCTTTCCTGAGACATTCTAACCACATGTCTGTAGTATCAGAGCTGTGATCCTTCAATTCAGATATTCTTTCCTGAGACATTCTAACCACATGTCTGTAGTATCAGAGCTGTGATCTCTCAATTCAGAGATTCTTTCCTGAGACATTCTAACCACATGTCTGTAATATCAGAGCTGTGGTCTCTCAATTCAGAGTTTCTTTCCTGAGACATTCTAACCACATGTCTGTTGTATCTGAGCTGTGATCTCTCAATCCAGAGATTCTTTCCTGAGACATTCTAACCACATGTCTGTAGTATCAGAGCTGTGATCTCTCAATTCAGAGATTCTTTCCTGAGACATTCTAACCACATCTCTGTAGTATCAGAGCTGTGATCTCTCAATTCAGAGATTCTTTCCTGAGACATTCTAACCACATGTCTGTAGTATCAGAACTGTGATCCTTCAATTCAGAGATTCTTTCCTGAGACATTCTAACCACATGTCTGTAGTATCAGAGCTGTGATCTCTCAATTCAGAGATTCTTTCCTGAGACATTCTAACCACATGTCTGTAGTATCAGAGCTGTGATCTCTCAATTCAGAGATTCTTTCCTGAGACATTCTAACCACATGTCTGTAGTATCAGAGCTGTGATCCTTCAATTCAGAGATTCTTTCCTGAGATATTCTAACCACATGTCTGTAGTATCAGAGCTGTGATCTCTCAATTCAGAGATTCTTTCCTGAGACATTCTAACCACATGTCTGTAGTATCAGAGCTGTGATCCTTCAATTCAGAGATTCTTTCCTGAGATATTCTAACCACATGTCTGTTGTATCTGAGCTGTGATCTCTCAATTCAGAGATTCTTTCCTGAGACATTCTAACCACATGTCTGTAGTATCAGAGCTGTGATCTCTCAATTCAGAGATTCTTTCCTGAGACATTCTAACCACATGTCTGTAGTATCAGAGCTGTGATCTCTCAATTCAGAGATTCTTTCCTGAGACATTCTACCCACATGTCTGTAGTATCAGAGCTGTGATCCTTCAATTCAGAGACTCTTTCCTGAGATATTCTAACCACATGTCTGTAGTATCAGAGCTGTGATCTCTCAATTCAGAGATTCTTTCCTGAGACATTCTAACCACATGTCTGTAGTATCAGAGCTGTGATCCTTCAATTCAGAGATTCTTTCCTGAGATATTCTAACCACATGTCTGTTGTATCTGAGCTGTGATCTCTCAATTCAGAGATTCTTTCCTGAGACATTCTAACCACATGTCTGTAGTATCAGAGCTGTGATCCTTCAATTCAGAGATTCTTTCCTGAGACATTCTAACCACATGTCTGTAGTATCAGAGCTGTGATCTCTCAATTCAGAGATTCTTTCCTGAGACATTCTAACCACATGTCTGTAATATCAGAGCTGTGGTCTCTCAATTCAGAGTTTCTTTCCTGAGACATTCTAACCACATGTCTGTTGTATCTGAGCTGTGATCTCTCAATCCAGAGATTCTTTCCTGAGACATTCTAACCACATGTCTGTAGTATCAGAGCTGTGATCTCTCAATTCAGAGATTCTTTCCTGAGACATTCTAACCACATCTCTGTAGTATCAGAGCTGTGATCTCTCAATTCAGAGATTCTTTCCTGAGACATTCTAACCACATGTCTGTAGTATCAGAGCTGTGATCCTTCAATTCAGAGATTCTTTCCTGAGACATTCTAACCACATGTCTGTAGTATCAGAGCTGTGATCTCTCAATTCAGAGATTATTTCCTGAGACATTCTAACCACATGTCTGTAGTATCAGAGCTGTGATCTCTCAATTCAGAGATTCTTTCCTGAGACATTCTAACCACATGTCTGTAGTATCAGAGCTGTGATCCTTCAATTCAGAGATTCTTTCCTGAGATATTCTAACCACATGTCTGTAGTATCAGAGCTGTGATCTCTCAATTCAGAGATTCTTTCCTGAGACATTCTAACCACATGTCTGTAGTATCAGAGCTGTGATCCTTCAATTCAGAGATTCTTTCCTGAGATATTCTAACCACATGTCTGTTGTATCTGAGCTGTGATCTCTCAATTCAGAGATTCTTTCCTGAGACATTCTAACCACATGTCTGTAGTATCAGAGCTGTGATCTCTCAATTCAGAGATTCTTTCCTGAGACATTCTAACCACATGTCTGTAGTATCAGAGCTGTGATCCTTCAATTCAGAGATTCTTTCCTGAGACATTCTAACCACATGTCTGTAGTATCAGAGCTGTGATCCTTCAATTCAGAGATCCTTTCCTGAGATATTCTAACCACATGTCTGTTGTATCTGAGCTGAGATCTCTCAATTCAGAGATTCTTTCCTGAGACATTCTAACCACATGTCTGTAGTATCAGAGCTGTGATCTCTCAATTCAGAGATTCTTTCCTGAGACATTCTAACCACATGTCTGTAGTATCAGAGCTGTGATCTCTCAATTCAGAGATTCTTTCCTGAGACATTCTAACCACATGTCTGTAGTATCAGAGCTGTGATCCTTCAATTCAGAGATTCTTTCCTGAGATATTCTAACCACATGTCTGTAGTATCAGAGCTGTGATCTCTCAATTCAGAGATTCTTTCCTGAGACATTCTAACCACATGTCTGTAGTATCAGAGCTGTGATCTCTCAATTCAGAGATTCTTTCCTGAGACATTCTAACCACATGTCTGTAGTATCAGAGCTGTTATCTCTCAATTCAGAGATTCTTTCCTGAGACATTCTAACCACATGTCTGTAGTATCAGAGCTGTGATCTCTCAATTCAGAGATTCTTTCCTGAGACATTCTAACCACATGTCTGTAGTATCAGAGCTGTGATCCTTCAATTCAGAGATTCTTTCCTGAGACATTCTAACCACATGTCTGTAGTATCAGAGCTGTGATCCTTCAATTCAGAGATTCTTTCCTAAGATATTCTAACCACATGTCTGTTGTATCTGAGCTGTGATCTCTCAATTCAGAGATTCTTTCCTGAGACATTCTAACCACATGTCTGTAGTATCAGAGCTGTGATCCTTCAATTCAGAGATTCTTTCCTGAGACATTCTAACCACATGTCTGTAGTATCAGAGCTGTGATCTCTCAATTCAGAGATTCTTTCCTGAGACATTCTAACCACATGTCTGTAATATCAGAGCTGTGGTCTCTCAATTCAGAGTTTCTTTCCTGAGACATTCTAACCACATGTCTGTTGTATCTGAGCTGTGATCTCTCAATCCAGAGATTCTTTCCTGAGACATTCTAACCACATGTCTGTAGTATCAGAGCTGTGATCTCTCAATTCAGAGATTCTTTCCTGAGACATTCTAACCACATGTCTGTAGTATCAGAGCTGTGATCTCTCAATTCAGAGATTCTTTCCTGAGACATTCTAACCACATGTCTGTAGTATCAGAGCTGTGATCCTTCAATTCAGAGATTCTTTCCTGAGATATTCTAACCACATGTCTGTAGTATCTGAGCTGTGATCCCTCAATTCAGAGATTCTTTCCTGAGACATTCTAACCACATCTCTGTAGTATCAGAGCTGTGATCTCTCAATTCAGAGATTCTTTCCTGAGACATTCTAACCACATGTCTGTAGTATCAGAGCTGTGATCCTTCAATTCAGAGATTCTTTCCTGAGACATTCTAACCACATGTCTGTAGTATCAGAGCTGTGATCTCTCAATTCAGAGATTCTTTCCTGAGACATTCTAACCACATGTCTGTAGTATCAGAGCTGTGATCTCTCAATTCAGAGATTCTTTCCTGAGACATTCTAACCACATGTCTGTAGTATCAGAGCTGTGATCCTTCAATTCAGAGATTCTTTCCTGAGATATTCTAACCACATGTCTGTAGTATCAGAGCTGTGATCTCTCAATTCAGAGATTCTTTCCTGAGACATTCTAACCACATGTCTGTAGTATCAGAGCTGTGATCCTTCAATTCAGAGATTCTTTCCTGAGATATTCTAACCACATGTCTGTTGTATCTGAGCTGTGATCTCTCAATTCAGAGATTCTTTCCTGAGACATTCTAACCACATGTCTGTAGTATCAGAGCTGTGATCTCTCAATTCAGAGATTCTTTCCTGAGACATTCTAACCACATGTCTGTAGTATCAGAGCTGTGATCTCTCAATTCAGAGATTCTTTCCTGAGACATTCTAACCACATGTCTGTAGTATCAGAGCTGTGATCCTTCAATTCAGAGATTCTTTCCTGAGATATTCTAACCACATGTCTGTAGTATCAGAGCTGTGATCTCTCAATTCAGAGATTCTTTCCTGAGACATTCTAACCACATGTCTGTAGTATCAGAGCTGTGATCCTTCAATTCAGAGATCCTTTCCTGAGATATTCTAACCACATGTCTGTTGTATCTGAGCTGAGATCTCTCAATTCAGAGATTCTTTCCTGAGACATTCTAACCACATGTCTGTAGTATCAGAGCTGTGATCTCTCAATTCAGAGATTCTTTCCTGAGACATTCTAACCACATGTCTGTAGTATCAGAGCTGTGATCTCTCAATTCAGAGATTCTTTCCTGAGACATTCTAACCCCATGTCTGTAGTATCAGAGCTGTGATCCTTCAATTCAGAGATTCTTTCCTGAGATATTCTAACCACATGTCTGTAGTATCAGAGCTGTGATCTCTCAATTCAGAGATTCTTTCCTGAGACATTCTAACCACATGTCTGTAGTATCAGAGCTGTGATCTCTCAATTCAGAGACTCTTTCCTGAGACATTCTAACCACATGTCTGTAGTATCAGAGCTGTTATCTCTCAATTCAGAGATTCTTTCCTGAGACATTCTAACCACATGTCTGTAGTATCAGAGCTGTGATCCTTCAATTCAGAGATTCTTTCCTGAGATATTCTAACCACATGTCTGTAGTATCAGAGCTGTGATCTCTCAATTCAGAGATTCTTTCCTGAGACATTCTAACCACATGTCTGTAGTATCAGAGCTGTGATCTCTCAATTCAGAGACTCTTTCCTGAGACATTCTAACCACATGTCTGTAGTATCAGAGCTGTGATCTCTCAATTCAGAGATTCTTTCCTGAGACATTCTAACCACATGTCTGTAGTATCAGAGCTGTGATCTCTGAATTCAGAGACTCTTTCCTGAGACATTCTAACCACATGTCTGTAGTATCAGAGCTCTGATATCTCAATTCAGAGATTCTCTTGAGGCCAGACCATAAAGGGCCATAACTCTATGCTGCAAAGCATGGCGTCCGACACACTAACGATATTGCCAACCCGCCACCACTACATACATACAAATATAATTGTTTCTATTTTAGGCACATACATACAAATATAATATCAGTCCAGTATAGGCAGCGAAGTGATAGAGTCGTTAGAATGCTGTACGTCAAAATGGCGCCCCTACAACTCTCACGGGAGTTACGGGCCCTTAACACACTATACTATACATACAAAATAAAACTATATACACAAAACAAACCTATAATATATACTTTATAGAATAAATATATGCACAGTAAATTGTACCAATTTCCATTGCTGATACATATATATCATATTTCACTTTAGTTAAACACACCGTAAGTGATCATGTAAATATGTTTGTATGCATGTATGTATATATAAATGTATGGATGTATATATGTATGTATGTATGTATGTAAAATGTATAGAATATGTATATGTACGCACATATATAGATGAAAAGATGGTATGAGTGACTGGTTATAGATAATC
>CAXHJY010001102.1:147500-150000 GCA_964016885.1 Eledone cirrhosa
ATAGAGATAGAGTGTGGGACGTAGGGTGAGAGAGGGTGTGTGGGACGTAGAGAGGGTGTGTGGGACGTAGAAACAGAGAGAGTGAGAGAGGGGGTGTGAGAGAGAGAGAGAGAAGCGGTGTGAGATCACAACCCGACCCACCAAATGACACACACGTCACATAATACAATCACCACCACCACCACTACTACTACCACTACCACCACCACCGTCACTACTACTACGACTACTACTACCACCATCAATACTACCACCAGCACCACCACCACCGTTACTAATACTACTACTACCACCACCACCACCACTACTACTACTGCTACTACACCAGCACCAGCACCACCATCACCAACGATGATTGGATATCTCGAAAAACGTAATACGAAAAATCAGTGTGGGGCCTCAGTTTGATGTCAGCGTTGACATTGCACATTGTTCACTGTGTGTGTGTATATATATATATACACACCTCTCTCTATACACAAGAGTTCATTCTCCAGTCTCCTTCTCAACAAGAAAGATGGAGGAAAAAAACTTACTTCAACACTTAATTTTAAATATTTTATTTTTAGTTTTTAATTATTATTAATTCTTTTTAATTGTAATACTTAACATTTGATAAGATGAATTTTACTAATACATCGAAACCGGTAATATTTTATATACATTATATACATTATATACTTTATATATATTATAAAACTCTTTTTTAAAAGAATTGACCCTCATATTTTCAATAATGTCACTTTGACGAATCAAAGAGTTAGTCACTGATTGTTTGCCAAAAGGCTTCGCATTTGACTGGCTGTGTCATCAGGGTCGTGGTACACACACACACACACACACACACACACACACATACACACACACACATATATATATATAGTAGTCAAAAAGTGAAGAATATCATGGTCGGCTGTACAAAAAGGGTTTATTTACAGTATTGACACTTGTTTCATTGATGAGGCGAGTCTAAAGGCCGTTAATCATTCGAAGTTGCGTCACTCGACCTTAAATACAGTGTGTGTCTCTGATCAAATCATCGGAATGATTAGCGGCCTTTAGACTCACCTGATCAATGAAACAATTGTTAATGCTGTAAATAAACCCTTTTTATACAGCCGACCATTTTATTCTTCACTCTTTCACTATTATTACTCCAACAATTACCTGCATGAGAATTCTCGCCAACTCGCTACCTAACTAAGGAAACCTCTTGTTGAGTCAAACAACGCCGTACGTTAAAACTTTCCATAGTACAGAGTACTCACAACCTCTAACTGGATTACCTAAAACGATAACTTGTTATCCCATATATATATATATATATATATATATATATATATATATATATATATATATATATATATATACGAGCTGAGGATCCGTTAACGTGAAACAATTGTTCTCGGTATGGTGAACTAACTGTTGTGTAACCACTTCTACCTAACTCGTCCCATGGACTGAGTGCTCTACCACTACGGATATTACTTTCCAGTGTTCTACCACTACATATATATATATATATATATATATATATATATATATATATATATATATATCCATTGGATATCCAGTGGATATCCAATGGATAATCAATCGTCCTTTTTATCCTTTCTCTCTCTATATATATATACATATATATATATTTCGTTTCTGAATTTGTTTAGCAAGATTCTTTATCTGAAATCGTGTGTTGAAACCGATATTGTTATACTTTGGGAGGGTCATGTTGCCAATAAGAAACACACGCACCAGTTGCTTTCACTTCAATTTATTATATATATATATATATATATATATATATATATATATATATATATATATATATCGTGAAAGAGTGAAGAGTAACATGGTTGGCTGTACATCTAGGGGCTTTCCACAACGCAGACAAACTCTAACTGGATTACCTACAACGATAACTTGTTATCCCATATATATATATATATATATATATATATATATATATATATATATATATATATATAACAAAGGAATTGTGGTAAGGAACCAAATGGACCATAACGCACCAGAGTACTCAATACTTAGGGTAGTAGAGTGGGAAATAGGAAAAAGTATGACCCCGACGACAGAGCTCAAGCCGTTTCGACGGCTATTTCGGGGTCATACTTTTTCATATATATATAGCATTTGGGTTGACAGACGTACTCTACTGATGTAACTTCCAACAAAACAGTGGCTTAAGAAGTTCCATTGGCAACGAAATACTAATTCTTCATCTATCAACACAAATATTAATATAAGATTGTCATTAATAATGTAGTAATTAGCATTACGTCGTTTTAATTACGGTTTTATACAGATAGATAGATAGTTACGTTGATTTATAAATAGATTAATAGATAGACAGATAGATAGATATCTGATAATAGATAGACAAATAGATGATATATATACATATATATATATATATTGATATATATATATATATATATATATATATTAAAGAGTTAAACAAGATTCAAGTAGATTGGAAGCACTC
>CAXHJY010001102.1:160000-164641 GCA_964016885.1 Eledone cirrhosa
ATGCATTATAGTGTCAAGTTATGATAGTGGCTCTGTATAGGATTACTGAGTGATGAGGTGGTGGTGGTGGTGGTAGTGGTGGTAGTGGTGGTGGTAGTGGTGGTAGTAGTGGTGGTGGTAGTAGTGGTGGTGGTGGTAGTGGTAGTAGTGATGGTGGTAGTGGTGGTGGTGGTAGTGGTGGTGGTAGTGGTGGTGATGTTGATAGTAGTGGAGGTTGTATTGATGGTTCGTGGTAGTGGTGGTGGTAGTGAGTGGTGGTGGTGTTGGTAGTAGTGGAGGTTGTATTGATGGTTCGTCGTAGTGGAGGTGATGGTTGTGGTGGTGGTGGTAGTGGTAGGCGTTACTGCATCTTCAAACCTGGTAGCCTGGTCTGGACACTTTGACCAAAATGGCACTCCGTTGGTATCGTGGCTATCTTTAGATTTTCTCTGGCTATGACATCTGGATAGGAGAGCTTATGACATCTTGAACATTTGATACATGCTGGTTTTCAGTCCTCACAGGTCTATGCCACATTGCATTGCTTAAATCCTGGCTATGACATCTGGATAGGATAGCTTATGACATCTTTGGTCTGTGACAGATGTTGGTTTCCTGACCCACTGGTCTATCACACATTGCACTGCTAAGATGCTGGCTATGACATCTGGATAGGAGAGTTTATGACATCTGGATAGGAGAGGTATGACATCTGTGGGCTTTGACAGATGTTGGTTTCCAGACCCACTGGTCTATCCCACATTGCATTGCTTAGATGCTGGCTATGACATCTGGATGGGAGAGGTATGACATATTTGGTCTTTGACAGATGTTGGTTTCCAGACCCACTGGTCTATCACACATTGCACTGCTAAGATCCTGGCTTTGACATCTGGATAGGAGAGCTTATGACATCTTGAACGTTTGGTACATGCTGGTTTCCAGCCCTCACTGGTCTATCCCACATTGCATTGCTTAAATCCTGGATATGACATCTGGATAGGAGAGCTTATGACATCTTTGGCTTTCGACAGATGTTGGCTTCCAGTCTTAATAGGTCTGTCACTCACTGCATTACACAGAGACTGAATATAAAGACCATAGTCCATGGAAATGGTAACAAACAAAGGAGCAATTGCTCCTTGGTGAGCTGTGAGAAAGACATAGAAGGGCCAGGTGGGGAATTTGCTAAACCAGCCGAGGAATTAAGTCTACCACCCAAGTAGGCCCTAGCAGGGTTTGATCTCAGAACTCGTCTAACAGAATACATTTCCAGCGATCTATCGCCCTAGCCTGGGACTTTGGTACTTTAACCACCACAGGAATGAAATAATTGATTAACATTATTTCTACTTTTGGCACAAGGCCAGCAAAAACCCAGTGCATTACTGGTACTTTATTTTATCGACCCCGTAAGGATGAAAAGCAAAGTTAACTTCGGCGGGATTTGAACTCAGAATGGCAATGATGGTTGTACTGGTTTATGATGATGGTTAAGATGATGATGGTTAAGATGATGATGATTAAGATGATGATGATTAAGATGATGATGGTTAAGATGATGATGATTAAGATGATGATGATTAAGATGATGATGATTAAGATGATGATGGTTAAGATGATGATGGTTAAGATGATGATGGTTAAGATGATGATGATTAAGATGATGACGGTTAAGATGATGACGATTAAGATGATGATGATTAAGATGATGATGATTAAGATGATGATGATTAAGATGATGATGATTAAGATGATGATGGTTAAGATGATGATGGTTAAGATGATGATGATTAAGATGATGATGATTAAGATGATGATGATTAAGATGATGATGATTAAGATGATGATGATTAAGATGATGATGATTAAGATGATGATGGTTAAGATGATGATGATTAAGATGATGATGGTTAAGATGATGATGATGTTTATACTTATGGTGATGATGGTATTTAAGCTTGTGGTGATGACGATTATAATGCTGATGACTATAACGATGATATTGGCGATGATGATGATAATGATGATGATGCTGATGATGCTGATAATGATGATGATGATGATTAAGATGATGATTAAGATGATGATTAAGATGATGATGATGATGATGATGATGATGAGAGCGATCAAATTTACACAGGTAGTCTTACTCTACGAAGATGACTCGCTTCGTTCATTTTTGGCCAGTGTCATCAAAAGTTCACCTGTGTTTCATCACTGCCATGGCGGAGCGGAGCGGAGGTGGGCGAAGATGGTATGGTGGTGGCATGGTGGCGGAGGTGGGCGAAGATGGTATGGTGGTGGCATAGTGGCGGAGGTGGGCGAAGATGGTATGGTGGTGGCTTAGTGGTGGAGGTGGGCGAAGATGGTATGGTGGTGGCTTAGTGGCGGAGGTGGGCGAAGATGGTATGGTGGTGGCTTAGTGGTGGAGGTGGGCGAAGATGGTATGGTGGTGGCTTAGTGGCGGAGGTGGGCGAAGATGGTATGGTGGTGGCTTAGTGGCGGAGGTGGGGGAAGATGGTATGGTGGTGGCTTAGTGGCGGAGGTGGGAGAAGATGGTATGGTGGTGGCATGGTGGCGGAGGTGGGCGAAGATGGTATGGTGGTGGCATGGTGGCGGAGGTGGGCGAAGATGGTATGGTGGTGGCATAGTGGCGGAGGTGGGCGAAGATGGTATGGTGGTGGCATGGTGGCGGAGGTGGGCGAAGATGGTATGGTGGTGGCATGGTGGCGGAGGTGGGCGAAGATGGTATGGTGGTGGCATAGTGGTGGAGGTGGGCGAAGATGGTATGGTGGTGGCATGGTGGCGGAGGTGGGCGAAGATGGTATGGTGGTGGCATAGTGGCGGAGGTGGGCGAAGATGGTATGGTGGTGGAATGGTGGCGGAGGTGGGCGAAGATGGCATGGTGGTGGCATAGTGGCGGAGGTGGGCGAAGATGGTATGGTGGTGGCATGGTGGCGGAGGTGGGCGAAGATGGTATGGTGGTGGCTTAGTGGCGGAGGTGGGCGAAGATGGTATGGTGGTGGCTTAGTGGCGGAGGTGGGCGAAGATGGTATGGTGGTGGCATGGTGGCGGAGGTGGGCGAAGATGGCATGGTGGTGGCATGGTGGCGGAGGTGGGCGAAGATGGTATGGTGGTGGCTTAGTGGCGGAGGTGGGCGAAGATGGTATGGTGGTGGCATGGTGGCGGAGGTGGGCGAAGATGGCATGGTGGTGGCATGGTGGCGGAGGTGGGCGAAGATGGCATGGTGGTGGCATGGTGGCGGAGGTGGGCGAAGATGGTATGGTGGTGGCTTAGTGGCGGAGGTGGGCGAAGATGGTATGGTGGTGGCTTAGTGGCGGAGGTGGGCGAAGATGGTATGGTGGTGGCATAGTGGCGGAGGTGGGCGAAGATGGTATGGTGGTGGCATGGTGGCGGAGGTGGGCGAAGATGGCATGGTGGTGGCATGGTGGCGGAGGTGGGCGAAGATGGCATGGTGGTGGCATGGTGGCGGAGGTGGGCGAAGATGGTATGGTGGTGGCATGGTGGCGGAGGTGGGCGAAGATGGCATGGTGGTGGCATGGTGGCGGAGGTGGGCGAAGATGGCATGGTGGTGGCATGGTGGCGGAGGTGGGCGAAGATGGTATGGTGGTGGCTTAGTGGCGGAGGTGGGCGAAGATGGTATGGTGGTGGCTTAGTGGCGGAGGTGGGCGAAGATGGTATGGTGGTGGCATAGTGGCGGAGGTGGGCGAAGATGGTATGGTGGTGGCATGGTGGCGGAGGTGGGCGAAGATGGCATGGTGGTGGCTTAGTGGCGGAGGTGGGCGAAGATGGTATGGTGGTGGCTTAGTGGCGGAGGTGGGCGAAGATGGTATGGTGGTGGCTTAGTGGCGGAGGTGGGCGAAGATGGTATGGTGGTGGCATGGTGGCGGAGGTGGGCGAAGATGGTATGGTGGTGGCATGGTGGCGGAGGTGGGCGAAGATGGTATGGTGGTGGCATGGTGGCGGTGGAGGCGTGGGTATGCTGGTGATGTTGGAGTTGGAGGTACCAAAGGGCGGCGGCGGAGTGGGGGATGTTGATGGTGCAGTGATGTTAGTGTTGTGGTGGTGGTGGTGGTAGTGGTAGAAGTGTAGTGTTGAGGATGATGATGATGATGATGCTGTGGTATAAGGCCAGCATAGGTGGTGGCGATGGCGGAGTGGTGTCAGTGTTGCTGCGACACTGATGGCGGTGGTACAGTGGTGTTGGTGGTGGTACAGTGGTGTTGGTGGCGGTACATTGGTGGAGGTGGTACAGTGGTGGCAGCGGTAGCGGTCTTGGCGGTGGTACAGTGGTGTTGGTGGTGGTACAGTGGTGTTGGTGGTGGTACAGTGGTGTTTGCGACGGTACAGTGGTGTTGGTGGTGGTACAGTGGTGGTGGTGGTGGTACAGTGGTGTTGGTGGTGGTACAGTGGTGTTGGTGGTGGTACAGTGGTGTTGGCAACGGTACATTGGTGTTGGCAACGGTACAGTTGTGTTGGTGGTGGTACAGTGGTGTTGGTGGTGGTAGAGTGGTGTTGGCAACGGTACAGTGGTGTTGGCGACGGTACAGTGGTGTTGGTGGTGGTACAGTGGTGTTGGCAACGGTACAGTGGTGTTGGCAACGGTACAGTGGTGTTGGCAACGGTACAGTGGTGTTG
>CAXHJY010001103.1:0-15000 GCA_964016885.1 Eledone cirrhosa
TACAGCTGGATGCCCTTCCTAACACCAACCTCATTTACAGTGAGTGCTGGGTGCTTTTTCGTGGCGCCTACACGTCCACTTTACAGTGTGGGCTGGGTGCTTTTTTGCCGTGGCACCTCCACGACCACCTTGCGGTGGGGGGGCATATTGTTTATATGCTTCAGCATGTACCCATGGGAGGTCGGGTACCCTGTATTACTGCGTGACGCCAGAAGTCACGGTCGTGTGTCATTGACTTTGAGAGGTGTAGTTGGGTAAGGTCGGCTTTTATCACCTCATCCCAAGTCATCTTGGGTCTCCCCACTCCGCGGTTTCCATCAACTTCTAGTGCTCTGCACCTTTTTATGCAGCTGTCATCCTTCATACGCATCACATGTCCATACCAGCGTAACCGCCTCTCCTGCACGCAGCATTTGATTCCTCTTATGCTCAGTCTCTCTCTCAATTCATTTATGCTTTGTCGTTCACGTATATTACTGTTACACATCCATCGGAGCATGCAGGCTTCGTTTCTCTCTAATCTACGTAAGTCTTCCACCTTCAGCGCCCAGGTCTCACTACCATGCAACATCGCTGTTCGGATACACGCATCATACAGTCTGCCTTTCATTCTGAGGGAGAAGCCTTTTGCAGCTAGCAGTGGTAGTAGTTCCCTAAACTTCTTCCATCCCGTTCTTACCCTAGTTATTGTACTTTCTGAGCACCCACCTCCGTTGCTAATTCGGTCACCTAGGTAGCAGAAGCTGTCTACTGTTTCTACAGGGCCCTCCCAGAGATTGGTGGTACTTGTTTCCTGTGGCTGTTTGCTTGCTGTTTCAGCACAGCTGCTGCATGTGAATCCTACATTCTTAATTAAGCTTCCTGAGATCCCGCTACATCTCTTGTGTACCCATTGTTTGCATTTGGGGCAAAGAATGGAGTTCCTACCTACACCTTTCCTACATACTGAGCAAGGCCATTTCCCTGAGGGGATCTGGGTTCTGTTTTCTCGTCTACTTATAAGGACCTTAGTCTTTGTCATGTTGACTTTGAGGCCCTTTCTCTCTAGTCCCTGCTTCCAGGTTTGGAATTTATTCTCTAGTTCTACCATAGATTCAGCTATGAGTGCGAGGTCATCAGCATACAGGAGTTCCCATGGGCATCCGGTCTTAAACTCCTCCGTTATTGCCTGCAGGACTATGATGAACAGGAGAGGGCTAAGAACAGAGCCCTGGTGGACCCCAACCTGTACGCTAAATTCCTCGCTATACTCATTGCCAATCCTAACTTTGCTGACTGCTCCCCTATACATGGCTTATACCGCTTTCACAAGCCATTCATCTACTCCTAGTTTTCTAAGAGCCCACCAGATTACTGCACGTGGAACTCTGTCAAAGGCTTTCTCAAGGTCGACAAATGCCAAGTAGAGTGGCTTACTTTTAGCTAGGTACTTTTCCTGTAATTGCCTCACAAGGAAGAGCGCATCAGTGGTGCCTTTCCCTGGAACAAACCCAAATTGCATCTCGTCTATATTCACCCGGTCCCTAATCAGCTGTGCTATAACTCTTTCTGTTACTTTCATGACCTGGTCCATCAACTTTATACCGCTATAGTTTCCTCTATCTAGTGCATCGCCTTTACCTTTGTAGCAGTTGACAATGATGCTACTGCACCAATCTTTTGGTATGGCCCCCTCTAGTATTACCTGGTTAACGATACGTGTGGTTATAGTGTGACCTACAGACCCAGATGCCTTCAGCATCTCGGCAGCTATACCCGATGGACCGGTTGCCTTCCCTATCTTCATATCTCTGATTGCCTTACTTACTACGCTGCCGCTGACTTGTACTGCTGGTCCCTCTATAGGGTCTACGTGGGGTAGGGTCTCTTCTTCCCATGCATTCTCCTCATTTAGTAATCTATCATAATGACTCTTCCATGCATCTTTCTTCTCAGCACTTGTGAGGGCAAGCTCACCTTTATCATTCCGGATACACTTCTCTCCAATGACATCACAACTATCTCTGACACACTGCCTCGCAATCTTGAATACCTCCTGTTTCTGGTCCTCACGTTGTAAAACATGCTTGAATTTTCTATCCTCTGCTTCCCTCCTAGCTAAGTATACTTGTCGCCTAGCTTCCCTCTTGGTCTCTATGTAATGTACCCTGCTCCCCCCGTTCTTCCATTCTTTCCATGCCTGTCTCTTGGCCTTGACTGCTTCATCTACCTTATTGTTCCACCACCAAGTCACTCTCCTCCTGCTTGAGGTCTTACTCCAGCCACAAACCTCATCCGTCGCCTCTAGTAAGTTATTTTTTAGGAACTCCCAGTTCTCTTCTACGTTAAATGTCTCTATCTGTTCTTCTTTACTGTCGTAGGCGTTGAGTAAAATATCTTTAAATCTGTTACTGGTTGAGGGGACTTTCAGCTTCCAGATCTTTCTTCTCCAGGTTGGCCTCTGTTTCAGGGCTCGTCTAGTTCTGACCGTGAGGTCGCTGACAACTAAGCTATGTTGGGATGTACATTCCTCACTAGGGAAGGCTTTTGTGTTTACGACCGTCCATCTGTCACGTCCTCTGATGAGGATAAAATCTAACTGACTAGAGTGCTCCCCTGATCTATAGGTGATCAGGTGGTTGTCGGGTTTTTTAAAGTTTGTGTTACATATCGACATGTCATTGGCGTCGCAGAATTCTAGAAGTCTGAATCCTTCCTCATTCCTTGTGCCAACTCCATGGCCTCCATGTACTCTATTGAAGCCGTCGCAGTGTTTACCTACGTGTCCGTTAAAATCTCCTGCAATGATTAGGAAGTCCTTGTCGTCTGTTAGAGCAGTAGTGTGTATTAGGGACTCGTAAAACCTATCCTTAAGTTCGTCTGGCAGCCCCGATTGGGGTGCGTAAGCTGATATTATTGTGGTAATTGTCTTATTCAGGACTAGTCTGAGTTTAATGATTCTTGCATTTACCCTGTACACTGAGATTACTTTATCTACCCACTTGTCAGCTAATAGTATACCTACACCACCCATCCCATCGTCATTTCCCACCCAGAAAAATTTGTAGCACTGGCTTTTTCCTACAAGGACTCTAGCAGACCCTCCTCTCCATCTAGTCTCTTGCACACAGCATACATCAACTTCCTTTCGCTCTAGCATTTCTACGATTTCTCCTGCTCTTCCTTTCATTGAGCCTACATTGATGGTACCAACTCGGAGTTTTGGGCATTTGTCGACACTCGTAGGGGAGGGTCTCTGGGTTGGCGCTTCACGTGGGTGCTTGGTAGCTCGCAGATTCATATTTCATCTATTGATTCAGAGTTGCTCGTGTATTCCCAGCTCATCCATCCCTAACGGTGGGAAAATTGAGGGCTAGAAGGACAGTGGTGGTGGGGTAATGGCAGGGTGTGTTGGGATGCGCCAGAGGAGGAGAGAGTTAGTTAGGCAGGTAGTAGCAGCAGCAGCAGTGGAAATGGCATGCTAGGTTTGATTGGTCGAATAGACTATGGTGGTGTGTGGGGGTGGGGGGGAGGGAAATTGTGAGGTAGGAACTGAGGGTCGCATGGTAAATATCCAAGTTAATACTACATCAGTAAAATTAACAATAATAACGTCATGAAAAAAGCTACTAAGAGAAACCCTCGAAAATTTATCGCTAATACAGCAGGGAAAATTTAACGCTAATACAGCAGGGAACATCATAATATTAACGACATGAAAAAGCTACTAAGAGAAACCCTCGAAAATTTATCGCTAATACAGCAGGGAAAATTTAACGCTAATACAGCAGGGAACATCATAATATTAACGACATGAAAAAGCTACTAAGAGAAACCCTCGAAAATTTATCGCTAATACAGCAGGGAAAATTTAACGCTAATACAGCAGGGAACATCATAATATTAACGACATGAAAAAGCTACTAAGAGAAACCCTCGAAAATTTATCGCTAATACAGCAGGGAAAATTTAACGCTAATACAGCAGGGAACATCATAATATTAACGACATGAAAAAGCTACTAAGAGAAACCCTCGAAAATTTATCGCTAATACAGCAGGGAAAATTTAACGCTAATACAGCAGGGAACATCATAATATTAACGACAATATGTAGGCTAAAATACCTTCGTAGATTAGGTGGATGGCTGGCTGGGAAAATTTGAATCAGCTCTAGTGGTACATTTTAGCAGAGAAGAATGGCAAAGTGTCTTATCTCTTCAATATTTTCAGATTGAATGAATTAGGTTAAAGACAGGGTAGTAAGCCTTAAAGAAGTGCATAGAGGGGGGGGGTAGGAACTGAGGGTCGCATGGTAAATAACTGAGAGAGATACAATAGGATTAGAATACCGCATGGTAAATATCCAAGTTAATAAGTTAATACTACATCAGTAAAATTAACAATAATAACGTCATGAAAAAAGCTACTAAGAGAAACCCTCGAAAATTTATCGCTAATACAGCAGGGAAAATTTAACGCTAATACAGCAGGGAACATCATAATATTAACGACATGAAAAAGCTACTAAGAGAAACCCTCGAAAATTTATCGCTAATACAGCAGGGAAAATTTAACGCTAATACAGCAGGGAACATCATAATATTAACGACATGAAAAAGCTACTAAGAGAAACCCTCGAAAATTTATCGCTAATACAGCAGGGAAAATTTAACGCTAATACAGCAGGGAACATCATAATATTAACGACAATATGTAGGCTAAAATACCTTCGTAGATTAGGTGGATGGCTGGCTGGGAAAATTTGAATCAGCTCTAGTGGTACATTTTAGCAGAGAAGAATGGCAAAGTGTCTTATCTCTTCAATATTTTCAGATTGAATGAATTAGGTTAAAGACAGGGTAGTAAGCCTTAAAGAAGTGCATAGAGGGGGGGGGTAGGAACTGAGGGTCGCATGGTAAATAACTGAGAGAGATACAATAGGATTAGAATACCGCATGGTAAATATCCAAGTTAATAAGTTAATACTACATCAGTAAAATTAACAATAATAACGTCATGAAAAAAGCTACTAAGAGAAACCCTCGAAAATTTATCGCTAATACAGCAGGGAAAATTTAACGCTAATACAGCAGGGAACATCATAATATTAACGACATGAAAAAGCTACTAAGAGAAACCCTCGAAAATTTATCGCTAATACAGCAGGGAAAATTTAACGCTAATACAGCAGGGAACATCATAATATTAACGACATGAAAAAGCTACTAAGAGAAACCCTCGAAAATTTATCGCTAATACAGCAGGGAAAATTTAACGCTAATACAGCAGGGAACATCATAATATTAACGACAATATGTAGGCTAAAATACCTTCGTAGATTAGGTGGATGGCTGGCTGGGAAAAATTTGAATCAGCTCTAGTGGTACATTTTAGCAGAGAAGAATGGCAAAGTGTCTTATCTCTTCAATATTTTCAGATTGAATGAATTAGGTTAAAGACAGGGTAGTAAGCCTTAAAGAAGTGCATAGAGGGGGGGGGGGTAGGAACTGAGGGTCGCATGGTAAATAACTGAGAGAGATACAATAGGATTAGAATACCGCATGGTAAATATCCAAGTTAATAAGTTAATACTACATCAGTAAAATTAACAATAATAACGTCATGAAAAAAGCTACTAAGAGAAACCCTCGAAAATTTATCGCTAATACAGCAGGGAAAATTTAACGCTAATACAGCAGGGAACATCATAATAATAACGACATGAAAAAGCTACTAAGAGAAACCCTCGAAAATTTATCGCTAATACAGCAGGGAAAATTTAACGCTAATACAGCAGGGAACATCATAATATTAACGACATGAAAAAGCTACTAAGAGAAACCCTCGAAAATTTATCGCTAATACAGCAGGGAAAATTTAACGCTAATACAGCAGGGAACATCATAATATTAACGACATGAAAAAGCTACTAAGAGAAACCCTCGAAAATTTATCGCTAATACAGCAGGGAAAATTTAACGCTAATACAGCAGGGAACATCATAATATTAACGACAATATGTAGGCTAAAATACCTTCGTAGATTAGGTGGATGGCTGGCTGGGAAAATTTGAATCAGCTCTAGTGGTACATTTTAGCAGAGAAGAATGGCAAAGTGTCTTATCTCTTCAATATTTTCAGATTGAATGAATTAGGTTAAAGACAGGGTAGTAAGCCTTAAAGAAGTGCATAGAGGGGGGGGTAGGAACTGAGGGTCGCATGGTAAATAACAGAGAGATACAATAGGATTAGAATACCGCATGGTAAATATCCAAGTTAATAAGTTAATACTACATCAGTAAAATTAACAATAATAACGTCATGAAAAAAGCTACTAAGAGAAACCCTCGAAAATTTATCGCTAATACAGCAGGGAAAATTTAACGCTAATACAGCAGGGAACATCATAATATTAACGACATGAAAAAGCTACTAAGAGAAACCCTCGAAAATTTATCGCTAATACAGCAGGGAAAATTTAACGCTAATACAGCAGGGAACATCATAATATTAACGACATGAAAAAGCTACTAAGAGAAACCCTCGAAAATTTATCGCTAATACAGCAGGGAAAATTTAACGCTAATACAGCAGGGAACATCATAATATTAACGACAATATGTAGGCTAAAATACCTTCGTAGATTAGGTGGATGGCTGGCTGGGAAAATTTGAATCAGCTCTAGTGGTACATTTTAGCAGAGAAGAATGGCAAAGTGTCTTATCTCTTCAATATTTTCAGATTGAATGAATTAGGTTAAAGACAGGGTAGTAAGCCTTAAAGAAGTGCATAGAGGGGGGGGGGTAGGAACTGAGGGTCGCATGGTAAATAACTGAGAGAGATACAATAGGATTAGAATACCGCATGGTAAATATCCAAGTTAATAAGTTAATACTACATCAGTAAAATTAACAATAATAACGTCATGAAAAAAGCTACTAAGAGAAACCCTCGAAAATTTATCGCTAATACAGCAGGGAAAATTTAACGCTAATACAGCAGGGAACATCATAATATTAACGACATGAAAAAGCTACTAAGAGAAACGCTCGAAAATTTATCGCTAATACAGCAGGGAAAATTTAACGCTAATACAGCAGGGAACATCATAATATTAACGACATGAAAAAGCTACTAAGAGAAACCCTCGAAAATTTATCGCTAATACAGCAGGGAAAATTTAACGCTAATACAGCAGGGAACATCATAATATTAACGACATGAAAAAGCTACTAAGAGAAACCCTCGAAAATTTATCGCTAATACAGCAGGGAAAATTTAACGCTAATACAGCAGGGAACATCATAATATTAACGACAATATGTAGGCTAAAATACCTTCGTAGATTAGGTGGATGGCTGGCTGGGAAAATTTGAATCAGCTCTAGTGGTACATTTTAGCAGAGAAGAATGGCAAAGTGTCTTATCTCTTCAATATTTTCAGATTGAATGAATTAGGTTAAAGACAGGGTAGTAAGCCTTAAAGAAGTGCATAGAGGGGGGGGGGGGTAGGAACTGAGGGTCGCATGGTAAATAACTGAGAGAGATACAATAGGATTAGAATACCGCATGGTAAATATCCAAGTTAATAAGTTAATACTACATCAGTAAAATTAACAATAATAACGTCATGAAAAAAGCTACTAAGAGAAACCCTCGAAAATTTATCGCTAATACAGCAGGGAAAATTTAACGCTAATACAGCAGGGAACATCATAATATTAACGACATGAAAAAGCTACTAAGAGAAACCCTCGAAATATATATATATACATACATACATATATATACATACATACATATATATATACATACATACATACATACATACATATATATATATATATATATATATACATACATACATATATACATACATATAGACATACATATATATATACATACATACATACATATATATATATATATACATATCTACACCTCTCACAACACACACACCCACATACCCACCCACTCGAAACCCCATCATTTGCCGCTACTCTCTACGCTATAGAATATGTACGGATAGTGGCTGCAAATCCACCCATTTACCTAGGACAAAACAGTCTATCCCCACAAACAGCCACCACCATAATACATACTCTAATTTAACACCAACACAACCACCAATAACTCAAACAAGGAATCCACAAATCTGCCGCTTTTCCCTGCGAGACAGATTGTGTTTACACCGGGATTGTCCCTTTACCCATCTCCCGGGGACCCGTCGGACAAATGAAAATAAAAATAAAAATAAAAGCAAATACAAAAACCATAACCTACATAAAAATAACCACTACCACAGTCACCAACAGTCTCCTAAACAGGAAACTTCTTCCTCTTTTTTAGCTATAATGAATCTGGCAAAAGAACTGGAAAAAAACATTCGAGCTATCACCCAGCAACACCCTCCACTATCACACCACTGCACAAACTCCCATTGCTGCCATTAACAAACAAACAAATTAACAACACACCAAAACAATTAAAACCATCCACTCTCGCCTCAACATTTTTGCTTAACGCCCAAGGCATCATCCCTTCCACCAATACTCAAAAATGGAAGATCAAATTCCTAGAGGACTGGGTTGATGTCCATCCAAACCACATCCCTTTCTTCGTCCTCACTGAAACCCATCTCAGCAACCTCCACTTGGAAGCCGAGGTGAAAGTGAAAAATTTCAAAGCCATCCGTGCTGATCGCGCTGGCAGAAGAAAGGGTGGGACTGCCATTTATGTCCATAATTCTTTCTCAACAGAGGCTATGAACATATTTATTAATGGATACTGCGAAGCAGTCACTGTATTCAGTCAAACCAATAACCTAATAGTAGTTGAGCTCTATAGGCCACCCCAAACGCCTCTACCATGCTTCAATGAATGCCTCAACAGCATAAAGTGTTTCATCCAAGAGTGTCACCCTGACAACATCTTAATGATGGGGGACTTCAACCTCCCCGGAGTCGACAAACAGCCTGCCACCAGGTTCTTCTGCCTCAACCTCTGACAGGGAAGCAGTGGAATCGCTTCTTGACTTCATGGATGATTTCTTCCTGTCCCAACTGGTGCTCGAACCAACGAGGTGCCACAAAAACGTCCTAGACTTAATTTTCAGCAATCACACTGACACTATCCACAATATTGCAGTGGAGAAAACTCTACTCTCTGATCATGACATGGTTTTCTGTGATCTGAGATTCCACCGTCCAATATACAAACCCAATGTCATCTCTCCTGTCCATCCGTTTGACGCTATGGATTTCCACAATGCAAAAGCGATCAGTCATGATCTTGCACATGTCGACTGGTTCTTCACGCACACTCACACACCCACTAACATCAAAAAGTCCTGGCAGACATTTGTGGACACTGTTACAAACATATGTGCAAAACACACCCCATTAACAACTATAAACAAATCTAAGAGCAGAATCCCTAGAAATAGAAAAATGCTCATCAGGAAAATTAAGAGAACTAACAAAAAAATCAACAAGCTGAAATACAGTCAGCAGCAACTCACCATTAAAAAACATAACCTCCAAAACAATATGATGTCTATCATCAACAATCAGAGAAGAGCTGAAGAGGCCTGGGCCATTGAGAAGATCAAACTCAATCCCAAAGTGTTCTTTTCATTTGCAAAAAAACACAAAATCACTGGCTCTACTGTTGGCCCTCTAATTGATGAAAATGGCACTCTTCAAGACAATGCTAAAACCATGGGTGAGATACTGCAGAAACAATACTGCTCTGTTTTCAGCAATCCTGATATGGCCGATCTGGGCTGTATCGGCGATGTTACTCCCCATTACACCTTATCGAACATAACGTTTGGCGCCCCTGATGTCTTAGCGGCAATAAAGGAAATCAAGCATAATTCAGCAGTAGGTTCCCAATAGGTACCCTGTCTTGAAGGCGTGTCAACACCAACTTGCATCTCCTCTTGCCAATCTGTGGCGGAACTCACTGGATGCTGGATATGTGCCAGAAAACCTTCTATCCCAGTCTGTTGTCCCAGTTTTCAAAAAAGGAAACAAATCCCTTGCCGTGAATTACCGTCCAATCTCACTCACCTCTCATATCATTAACGTATTTGAGAGAGTGGTGAGATCGCGAATGACTCACTTCCTTGAGAGTAACAATATGCTGAACTCCAACCAGCATGGATTCCGTAATGGAAGGGATTGCCTGACGCAGCTACTGCATCACTTTGATGACATTTTGAGAGCCTTGGGAGAGGGTTCCAACACTGATGTTATCTACCTTGATTTCAGCAAGGCCTTTGACAGGGTTGATCACAACATTCTACTGAGAAAGCTGTCCAATATTGGTGTCACTGGAAAGCTGCTGCAGTGGATCAAGAGCTTCCTGTCAAACAGAACCCAACATGTTGTAGTCGAAGGAGTCAAATCCAGCCCAGCCAAAGTCAGTAGTGGGGTCCCACAAGGCACTGTATTGGGCCCACTTCTCATCATCATCTATATTAATGACATCACTGACATCATCAAACACAGCAACATTAGAATTTTCGCTGATGATTCCAAGCTCCAAAAGGTCATCAATGGCGTGGATGACCGGATAAGCCTTCAGTCAGACCTACTGGCTGTTACCCAATGGGCGGTAAAGAACAACATGTTACTGAACGAAGACAAATTCGAACTGATTCACTTTGGAAAAGAGGATGCTCTGAAACTCCCGTACTCCCTTCCCTCCGGTGAAACTCTCGTGGCATCTAACAACATCAGAGACTTGGGAGTAACCGTGGACAGCAACATAAGCTGGGCCACGCATATAAGCAGCAAAGTTGACATGGCCCGCAGAATTTGTTCCTGGATCCTCAGAACCTTCCAGTCGAGAGATTCCCACACCATTATCCTTCTCTTCTCCACTTTTGCCCGACCACACCTTGAATACTGTTATCCACTGTGGTCTCCCCACACAAAACAAAGTATCATGAAACTTGAAGCTCCCCAAAGGGCAATCACGAAAAAGATAGATGGCATGTCAGACCTTGACTACTGGGGGTCGACTAGAAAAGCTGAAACTTTACTCACTCCAACGTCGCCGTGAGCGTTATATTATCTGCATGATGTGGAAAAATGTTTCATCAGCACTGCCCAAATGATGTTGGCATCACCTTCAAAATACACCCAAGGCTTGGGCCCCGTGCTATCCGTCCCAAACAAAAATCTAAATCGCAACTCATAACAACAATACGGCACAATTATTTCACCTCAATTGGCCCTGCTCTCTTCAACATCACACCAGGACACGTCAAAACAGAAACTGACCACACAAAATTCAAGAAGACTTTGGCCAAATTCCTCCAAGTAATCCCGGACAAACAACACCCACACCCGGATATGTCTCCGCAAACAGTAATTCCCTTCTCAAATGGGCCATGGTGCCCAAATCCTGAATTGAAAGACTTCGCCAGATGGTGCTATTAAGTTAGACATGGCCTGGGCCAATACTGGCCAAAGTTATTCAAAGTTATATATATATATATTACATATATATATATATATATATTACATATCATCATCACCGTTTTACATCCGTTCTTCCACGCTAGCATGGGTTAGACAGGTTGTCCTGTTGTGGGCAGTGTCTGGTCGGCTGACCATGCTTGCTCATACAGGAACTGATTTGGCTTGATTTCTACAGCTGGATGCCTTTCCTAACACCAACCTCATTTACAGTGAGTGCTGGGTGCTTTTTCGTGGCGCCTACACGTCCACTTTACAGTGTGGGCTGGGTGCTTTTTTGCCGTGGCACCTCCACGACCACCTTGCAGTGGGGGTGTGGGGGCATATTGTCTATATGCTTCAGCTTGTACCCATGGGAGGTCGGGTACTCTGTATTACTGCGTGACGCCAGAAGTCACGGTCGTGTGTCATTGTCTTTGAGAGGTGTAATTGGGTAAGGTCGGCTTTTATCACCTCATCCCAGGTCATCTTGGGTCTCCCCACTCCGCAGTTTCCATCAACATCTAGTGCTCTGCACCTTTTTATGCAGCTGTCATCCTTCATACGCATCACATGTCCATACCAACGCAACCGCCTCTCCTGCACACAGCATTTGATTCCTCTTATGCTCAGTCTCTCTCTCAATTCATTTATGCTTTGTCGTTCACGTATATTACTGTTACACATCCATCGGAGCATGCAGGCTTCGTTTCTCTCTAATCTACGTAAGTCTTCCACCTTCAGCGCCCAGGTCTCACTACCATGCAGCATCGCCGTTCCGATACATGTATCATACAGTCTGCCTTTCATTCAGAGGGAGAAGCCTTTTGCAGCTAGCAGTGGTAGTAGTTCCCTAAACTTCTTCCATCCCGTTCTTACCCTAGTTATTGTACTTTCTGAACACCCACCTCCGCTGCTAATTCGGTCACCTAGGTAGCAGAAGCTGTCAACTGTTTCTACAGGGCCCTCCCAGAGATTGGTGGTACTTGTTTCCTGTGGCTGTTTGCTGCTTGCTGTCCCAGCACAGCTGCTGCATGTGAAGTCTACATTCTTAATTAAGCTTCCTGAGATCCCGCTACATCTCTTGTGTACCCATTGTATGTATATATATATATATATATATGTATATATATATATATATATATATATATATATATATATATATATATATATATATATATATATATATATATATATATATATATATATGTATGTATATATATATATATATATATGTATGTATATATATATATATATGTATGTATATATATATATATATATATGTATATATATATATATATGTATGTATATATATATATATATTATATACATATATATATATATATTACATACATATATATATATATATGTATGTATATATATATATATATATTATATACATATATATATATATATTACATACATATATATATATTACATACATATATATATATTACATACATATATATATATTACATACATATATATATACATACATATATATATATATTACATACATATATATATACATACATATATATATTACATACATATATATATTACATACATATATATATTACATACATATATATATACATACATATATATATATATTACATACATATATATATACATACATATATATATACATACATATATATATATATTACATACATATATATATACATACATATATATATATTACATACATATATACATACATATATATATATATTACATACATATATACATACATATATATATATATTACATACATATATACATACATATATATATATATTACATACATATATATATACATATATATATATATTACATACATATATATATACATACATATATATATATATTACATACATATATATATATATTACATACATATATATATATATTACATACATATATATATACTTACATATATATATATATTACATACATATATATATACATACATATATATATATATTACATACATATATATATTACATACATATATATATATATATATATATATATATATATATATATATATACATACATATACATACATATATACATACATATATATATATATATATATACATACATATATACATACATATATATATACATATATATATATATACATATATATATATATACATATATATACATATTTCTGGGTGGGAAATGACGATGGGATGGGTGGTGTAGGTATACTACTAGCTGACAAGTGGGTAGATAAAGTAATCTCAGTGTACAGGGTAAATGCAAGAATCATTAAACTCAGACTAGTCCTGAATAAGACAATTACCACAATAATATCAGCTTACGCACCCCAATCGGGGCTGCCAGACGAACTTAAGGATAGGTTTTACGAGTCCCTAATACACACTACTGCTCTAACAGACGACAAGGACTTCCTAATCATTGCAGGAGATTTTAACGGACACGTAGGTAAACACTGCGACGGCTTCAATAGAGTACATGGAGGCCATGGAGTTGGCACAAGGAATGAGGAAGGATTCAGACTTCTAGAATTCTGCGACGCCAATGACATGTCGATATGTAACACAAACTTTAAAAAACCCGACAACCACCTGATCACCTATAGATCAGGGGAGCACTCTAGTCAGTTAGATTTTATCCTCATCAGAGGACGTGACAGATGGACGGTCGTAAACACAAAAGCCTTCCCTAGTGAGGAATGTACATCCCAACATAGCTTAGTTGTCAGCGACCTCACGGTCAGAACTAGACGAGCCCTGAAACAGAGGCCAACCTGGAGAAGAAAGATCTGGAAGCTGAAAGTCCCCTCAACCAGTAACAGATTTAAAGATATTTTACTCAACGCCTACGACAGTAAAGAAGAACAGATAGAGACATTTAACGTAGAAGAGAACTGGGAGTTCCTAAAAAATAACTTACTAGAGGCGACGGATGAGGTTTGTGGCTGGAGTAAGACCTCAAGCAGGAGGAGAGTGACTTGGTGGTGGAACAATAAGGTAGATGAAGCAGTCAAGGCCAAGAGACAGGCATGGAAAGAATGGAAGAGCGGGGGGAGCAGGGTACATTACATAGAGACCAAGAGGGAAGCTAGGCGACAAGTATACTTAGCTAGGAGGGAAGCAGAGGATAGAAAATTCAAGAATGTTTTACAACGTGAGGACCAGAAACAGGAGGTATTCAAGATTGCGAGGCAGTGTGTCAGAGATAGTTGTTTAGCAGTATTAGTTATAGATGTTATCGCCACATTAGCAGGGTGGCAGAATCAGTGGTCGTTAGTTGCCAGTGTGGTAAGTGATAGTATCCTCGTTGGATTATCTTGTTGACATAGACGTGAGGGAAGGTCCCTCGATCTATTTACCATCTATTTACAATATTCCTTTCGTCAGGTCGCCAATTCCAGCAGCATGGATTAAAGATGTCATTGAGACAAGAGTAACATAATAACGACTTCAACCGCAGTAATTAGAGATGAAATGTTTGTTTATTTATATGGTTGAAGTTACAGATAAAAAGAGGTTACATTAGGGAATGTGCCATTGCGCCG
>CAXHJY010001103.1:22500-25000 GCA_964016885.1 Eledone cirrhosa
AATTTTTCCCTTAGTTCGTTTATGCTTTGCCATTCGCGTATATTACTATTACACATCCAGCGGAGCATGCAAGATTCGTTCCTCTCTAGTCTGCGTATATCCTCTGCACACAATGCCCAGATCTCACTGCCATGCAACATTGCTGTTCGTATGCAGGCATCATACAGCCTGCCTTTCATTTTTAGGGAGAACCATTTAGCGGCTAATACTGTACTTTCAGAGCACCCTCCCCCACTGCTGATTTTGTCACCCAGGTAACGGAAGCTGTCCACTATTTCTATAAAACCCTCAGCGCAATTGAAAGAGCTAGTATTTTGTGGGCACATGCTGCTACTTATTGCACCAGAGCACCGGCCACATGTAAAATCTATGTTCTTAGTTAGCTTACCTGTGATCCCACTGCATCTTTTATGCACCCATACTTTGCATTTGGGACATAAAATGGAGTTTCTACCTACGCCTTTCCTAGACACCGAGCATGGCCATTTCCCGGAAGGGACCGGTGCCTTATTTTCTTTCCTACAAACTAGAACATATATATATATGCATCATCATCATCATCATCATTTCGTTTTACGTCCGCTTTTCCCTGCTTGCAAGGGTGGGACGGGAACTGATGCTGGCTTGATTTCTACAGCTGGATGCCCTTCCTAACACCAACCTCATTTACAGTGAGTGCTGGGTGCTTTTTTGCCGTGGCACCTCCACGACCACTTTACAGTGGAATGATAGAGACTCCGGTCCCTATCATCTCATTTCTACAGCTGAGTAAACTGGAGCAATGTGAAATAAAGTGTCTTGCTCAAGGGAACAACACATCACCCGGTCTGAGAATTGAACTCACAACCTTTCAATTGCAAGGCCAATGCTCTAACCACTAAGCCATGTGCCTCCATGCATACATATATATATATACATACATATATATATATATACATACATATATATATATACATACATATGATGGCTGCCCCCTCGTTATCGAGTATGGCCATTGCACGAGAAAGAAAAAAAAAAAAAAAAAAAAATAATGATAATAAATAAAAATAAAATAAAAATTTAAAAATAAAAAAAGAAATATATATATATATATATATATATATATATATATACATACATATACATACACATATACACACACACACATATACACACACACATACATTAATAACAATAATAATAATAACAATAATAATATACATATACGCACACACATAAGCATATCTACACACACACACACACATGATAGCAACTAACAGCGCTGCGATCGAATGTGGCTTTTTAGCCCAGCCAATGATCTAAAATGTCTTGCACAGAGTCGGCAACCAAAACATTCACTGGGAATAGTCGGCTGTGGTTGGAGTTTGTGTACTTTTGCATGTCGCTTGAGCCCTCCTGCTGATTTACATTCTCTACCACATGTTTGGCAAGCATGATGAGTAGCATCTCCAACAGCAGCCTGGTAGTCAACCACTGGTCTTACTTTATGACTGCGAAGATGACTTTCGAGTCCAGCTTTGCTTAGGCAGAGTCTCGCACATACGCTGCATGTCAGCACCATAGGAGGACCCTCGCCGTCTGGAAGTGCAACAGCAATGCCCTTCCTCACATCCTGCTTTACTTTCTCGTATGCGATTCGAGATGCCTCAAAGGCAACTTTTCCCTCATATACAATCTTTCTCCATTTATTACGATCAGCAGCAATATTCTCCCATGTATCAGCAGAGATGTTAGCATCATTCAGAGAAGCTTTCAAGGAATCCTTATACCTCTTTTTTGGTTTATGTGGCGGTCATTTTCCTTTAACCAACTCTCCATAGAAGAGTTGTTTTGGTATTCTAGAATCCTTCATCCTGGCAAGGTGACCACTCCAACGGAGTCGTTGCTTAAGCACAAGAGCTTCTATACTGTCACACATAGAGCTTTCCAAAATCTCAACATCACTGATGTGGTCCCTCCAGTGAACGCCATGGATCTGTCTGAGACACATCTGATGGAAACGCTCCAATTGTTTAAGGTGGTGTCGATATGTGACCCAGGTCTCGCAGGCATAAAGAAGACAAGAGAGCACACATGCCCTGTACACCTTTACCTTTGTCCTCCTGCATATGTCTCACCGACCCCAGAGTCGCCTTTCTAGCTTTCCGAAAGCATCACTTGCTTTCCTAATCCTAAGTGAGATTTCACTGTCAAGGTTGCTGTATCGATTGACAGTGCTTCCCAGGTAGACAAACTGATCAACCACTCCAAGTCGTTTGCCATACACATAGATGTTTGGTTCAGTGTACTACTTACCAGGGGCAGGTTGGTACATGACGACGGTTTTCTTGAGACTGACAGTCAGACCTAGGGCAGTGCAAGCGTCAGAAAATGCATTCAAAATGTGCTGCATATCACTCTCTGTGTGCGCTACAAGATCGCAACCATCTGCATACAAGAGGTCTCTTATGATTGATGTAAATACTTTTGTCTTCGCAGCAAAGCGCCTGATGTTAAATAT
>CAXHJY010001104.1:0-7500 GCA_964016885.1 Eledone cirrhosa
ATATTTATATATATGTGTGTGTGTGTATATATGTGTATATAGATTATATTTATATATATGTGTGTGTGTGTGTATATATGTGTATATAGATATATTTATATATATGTGTGTGTGTGTGTATATATGTGTATATAGATATATTTATATATATGTGTGTGTGTGTGTATATATGTGTATATAGATATATTTATATATGTGTGTGTGTGTGTATATATGTGTATATAGATATATTTATATATGTGTGTGTGTTTTTATGTGTGTATATGTGTATGTGTATGTGTGTTTATGGTTGCGCGCGAGTGTGTGAGTGAGTGTGTTTTTTTGTGAATGTGTCTGTTGATTTTTGGCATATAGTTGATTAGTTTAAGAGAAGTTCGAAGATACACCCATCCCACTCCCCGCCCTCTCCTACCACTTGTAGAGACCTATAAATACCATATTTATTTTTTGATACCCAGATTCCTGATGATTTCTAAAGAATGAAACAGTTCTAGTCCAGTAGAATCTCATCTATATATATATATATATATATTCACACACACTTACATGTGTGTGTGTGTCTAGATGCCTGTTTCAAGATCCAGTAGAAAGCAACTGAAGCTCTGCCCTGATAAGAACTATACCTCGATATGCACAGAGACAGTTATTCCCCACAGCTTCTGTTTGAATCCGCCAGACGGCGCTGGCCGTCAGCTTTTCAATGTCCATAGCTAGAAGGCTTTCCAGATATTTAGTCGTACCTCGGTCAAATCCCGCTGAGGTTAGCTTAGCTTATCACCTTTATAGGGTCGATAAAATATAGTACCAGTAAAGTATAGTACCAGTCAATTTAATCGACTTTCCCTTCCCCTGAAATGATTGTCCTTGTGACTAAATCAAAATCTATTATAGTGTAAGTGGTTGGCTATTCACAGTCACGTGTACACTCTGAATGTAATTCTCAGACAAAATCAGCATGAGACAGTATGTGACATGACTGAACTTTCGAGAGCCTTTCAATGACGTCCAATCCGATACGCTTCCTCGGTTCCATACATTTTCCTTCTACGTATACGTCTATCCAATTCTCGCCGAAGCAGCAGTCTCACCACTAAGCCACGCGGGCGACTTCATGCTAAAGTGAATCACACTGTGATGTACATGGAACATTAACCGTCCATCTTGTCCACTGGTCTGACATTCATCGGAAGTTAGATTTATAAGCCTCACTCATTGTGCTGTTTAGACAGTAAAACATATATAATAATAACAATGATGATGATAATAATCACGATAATTTCTACTATAAGCATAAGACCAGCAATTTTATTTTTTGGGGGTAGGAAGGGTAGATTAAATCGACCCCAGTGCATTACTGATACTTTATTTTATCGACCCCGTAAGGATGAAAGGCAAGTTAACCTCGGAGGGACACAACTCTATGCTGCAAAGCATGATCTCCGAAACTCTACCAATATTGCCAAAGAATTCGACTATAGGCACAAGGCGAGCAATTTCAAAGATAGTGGAAAATCGGTTAAATCGAACTAAGTATATCGTCCGACACCCTACCGATGCTTCTAATGATAATTAATTTCATTGTTTTGGCCACAGGGGCCAACAGAAAGGGGACACTACAAATAAAGGAATATAATGGACGAGAATATAACAATAACAATAAGAATAACAAACTAGACTAAGAGTGAAACATGGCTGCTGAGTAAATGGAACGTAACTAGACTTTATCCTGACTTGTATCACCGTAATGTATATAATCAATCACGTGGACATTTGAACTGATGTTACACAGATACAGTTATATATATGTGTATATATATATTCATATATACATATATAGACAGATATATATATATACATCTATATATATTCATATATACATATATATATATATTCATATATACACATATATATATATTCATATATACACACATATATATATATATATATATATATATATATATATATATATATATATATATATACGTATATAAATCTTCATACATATATATATACATATATATATATTCATATATATATATATATAATATATATATATATATATATATATATATATACATTTCCTTTACCCTTTCCACCGAAGTATTTAATACACACACACACACACACACACACACACACACACACACACACACACACACACACACACACACACACACACATATATATATATATATATATATATATATATGAATGCATATTTACATCTAAAATGTGTATGTGTGTGAGTATACAGAGAGAGAGAGAGAGAGAGAGAGATGTGTATCTGAACGGACTGGATATGATTTTAGAAACCACTATAGCGCATCCGGTGCATTTGGTGGGGGGTGGATGTTGTGCACTTCAATTCATTCACGTACACCCTACTGTGATTGTTTGATCATCATTTGTGCAGTCTCATCTGTACCGCGTGACTTTGCCATTGTTTGTCTTTTGTTTTACCGCACGACACCGAAAACGTCAGCCATTTTGTCTTTCTAATTTTTCTCGTTTTTCCACATATAATCACCCCCCTGCAGTCTACACACTAGCATTTGTTGCTCTTATAGATGTAAATAAGACCCTTATTGCTCCAGTGAGTCCTTCAAGGGTTAATGAAATAGAATACTCTCGTTATTTCATTTAAAATAACCCACACTGTCATTTGTTGGTCTTATAGATGTAAATAAGACCCTTATTGCTTCACTCAGTCCTTCTAGGGTTGATGAAATAGAATACTCTCGTTATTTCACATATAATAATCCATACACACCCTCGTTTACATACTATCAGTTGCTATAGTACAGTCATGGGCAACTTGCGGGCCGCGAAGCTTTCTGAATGGCTCGCCTAACTCACATAAGTGAAATCTCTCCGATTATGTTACCCCAACTTTTCAGTCGTAATTTATCTTTCTATCATTTTTACGATCGAGGAAAACAACGTGTACGAATTCTGAAGAGACAAATCAAAACGACTTGAGTTACCGCTCTTTGTTTTAATGTAGGCACGAATGTAAATTAGCGCTTGTGGCCCGCCTGATGATGAGCCATATCTCATGCGGCCCACTTTTCGAAAAAGCTTGCCATTGCCTGGTCTAGGTTATGTAAATAAAACCCTTCATGTGTCAATGAAATAAAGTACCAGTCAAGTACAAATTTGCTGGTCTTTGGGCTGAATTAAACATTTATATACGTAAGAATTGTATTTGAGGGGTGGGGGTGAGTAGAACCTTGTATTCTTTTATCTTTTATGTCCATTTTTCCAATGACTAGCGTCTGAAACATCAAGACCCTCTTCCTGCTATTTCAAGCGTTGACCTAATATATTACTTCCATATACTGTATCGATTGTGTTGTTATTTCTGTTTACTTTCTACATATATATATATATATATATATACACACACACAAATATAGAAGTAGTACCACAATAGTTACTTCAGCACCATCGAGAACAATTATTTCACCTTATTCGCATCATCAGCTCGGTTTAATATATATATATATATATATATATATATATATATATATATATATATATATATATAAAGTAAGATGTATGGTAGGTCGTATGTGAATCGCGATGATCACGTCTGACTTACCAAATATGTGACGGTAGCTAGTTAAGCTCTATGCGTATACGCAGAGCAGAAATGATAAGTCCCACCATGGAGTCGGACGAAACGGCTGTCGGCAATAAACTTGTTATAATGTCATAATAGTTCCTTTGTTCTTTTTCACTAATATATATATATATATATATATATATATATATATATATATATATAGAAGTGGTTACACAGCAGTTAGTTCACCATACCGGATCCTCAGCTCGTAATGGACATGGTTATACGGAACAGGAAGGACAACCGTACGAACGCGCATGCGCAGAAACGGTCACTTCACTCAGGCAATACTAAATTGCGTGCGAGCGGTGTAATGGAGATAACTGTGAAAGTCCGAAAGTTTCTAGTTGATAAGAAAATTAGGATGTTGTTGTAATTCAATCCGGAGCTTTGTAGTTATGTCAGAGGTGTTTCCAGACGTGTGGACAACGTCTGGAAAGAACTCTTACATAACTACAAGTAACTTGTGGTTACTAGAGGCGACGCTGTAACTGTGTCCGTCTCTCGTTGAGTTGTGCTCCAGGTTTAAGGCAGCTGTAGTTTGCAGGGTGTACATATATAGTGAAAAAAAGAATTGCGGCTTTTTATAAAACTTTATTACATATTATAATTGTTTCTGTATCGATCAGTTCGAGTTTGATCATCTGATCGGATCTCGACTCTTCATCGACACTTCTTCAGATATGAGTTTTTACATGGGCTATCTCATCGAAAATGTTGATATATATATATATACGTGTGTGTGTGTGTGTGTGTGTGTGTACCCGGCCTAGATATATATAAAGAGGGAACGAGAGAGAGATGGAGCGGGTGATATGTATTTGTGTGTGTGTGAGAGAGAGAGACAGAATCAGAATCGAAGAAATTACTGAGTGAATGAGAAGTAAGGCAAACTGCATAAACATTGACAAAAAGGAGAAGACACACACACACACACGCACACGCACACGCATGCACGCACGCACGCACACACGCACACGCACACACACGCACACGCACACACACACACACACACACACACACACACACACACACGTAATCACGTACACACACATATACACACACGTAATCACGTACACACACACATATATATATATATATGAAAATTGACAAAAATGAGAAGGGATACACACACACACATATACACACATGTAATCACGTACACGCACATATATACATATATGAAAATTGACAAAAAGGAGAAGGGATACACACACACACACACACATACACACACGTACACACACATATACATATATATGAAAACAAATATCTGGGGAGAAAGGGAAAGACAAAGGGAGACAAATCATGTCAAGAAAGTCAAGCTTAAGTTGAGACCTGCAGGGGATAAGTAAAGTTGAGAGAGAGAAGGGGAGAGAAAGGAGAGAAGATGTGATATGAGAGAGGCGAGACAGAGGGCGAGTGACAAGAAAGGAAGGAGGCAAAATGGAGTGTGATGAATAGGATGTAGAGAGAAATATATTTGAGATGGGGGGAGGGGAAGAAGAGGAAGAAAGATAAAATGGAAGAGGAAGAGTGATTAAACGAAGAGGAGACAGAGGGGGATGATTATAGGAAATAATAGGGGAGGGGAAGCGGAGGATGGGGAGGAGGAGGTGGTGATATAGGATGGAGATGAGACAAAGAAGGAGGAAGAGGAGGGGGAATATATTGGACAGGCAGAGGAAGAGAGTGCGAGGGGAGAGAGATATATATAGTATGGAGGCGGTTAAGGAAGATGAAGAAGAAAAGGAGGAAGATAGTATGAGAGGAGAGTGAGTGAGAGAAAGAGACACAGATTATGAAAGAGGTGGTGAGAGGAGAGTAAGAAGAGGAAGCGAGAGAGAGAGGGGGAGATAGTATGAGAGCAGGTAAGAGGGACCTGAAAAGAGAGAGAGAGATATAGTTAGGTGGATGTGAGAGAGAAAGTAAGAGGAGAGGAAGAGACAGAGAGAGATGGTATGAGAGGTGGTGGGAGTAAGATGAAAAGAGCTGGTATGAGGTGAGGAGAGAGAGATGGTATGAGGTAAGAAGAGAGAGAGAGAGAGAGGAGGTAGGAGTAAGAGAGAGATAGAGGGGTGGTGGAAGTAAGATGAGGAGGTAGGAGTAAGTGAGATAGAGAGAGGAGGTAGGAGTAAGAGAGAGATAGAGGGGTGGTGGTAGTAAGATGAGGAGGTATGAGGTAAGAAGAGAGAGAGAGGGGGTAGTAAGATGAGGAGGTAGGAGTAAGAGAGAGAGAGAGAGAAGGTAGGAGTAAGATGAGGAGGTATGAGGTAGGAGTAAGAGAGAGAGAGGGGGTAGTAAGATGAGGAGGTGTGAGGTAAGAAGAGAGAGAGGGGGTAGTAAGATGAGGAGGTATAAGGTAAGACGAGAGAGGGGGTAATAAGATGAGGAGGTAGGAGTAAGAGAGAGAAGGTAGGAGTAAGATGAGGAGGTAGGAGTAAGAGAGAGAGAGAGGGGGTATTAAGATGAGAAAGTAAGAGAGGAGGTAGGAGTAAGATGAGGAGGTATGAGGTAAGAAGAGAGAGAGGGGGGTAATAAGATGAGGAGGTATGAGGTAAGAAGAGAGAGAGAGAGGGGGTAGTAAGATGAGGAGGTATGAGGTAAGAGAGAGGGGGGTAATATGATGAGGAGGTAGGAGTAAGAGAGAGAGAGAGATAGGGGGGGGGGTAGTAAGATGAGGAGGTATGAGGTAAGAAGAGAGAGAGATGGGGTAGTAAGATGAGGAGGTATGAGGTAAGAAGAGAGAGAGAGAGGGGGGTAGCAAGATGAGGAGGTATGAGGTAAGAAGAGAGAGGAGGTAGGAGTAAGAGAGAGATAGAGGGGTGGTGGAAGGAAGATGAGGAGGTATGAGGTAAGAAGAGAGAGATAGAGGGGTGGTGGGAGGAAGATGAGGAGGTATGAGGTAAGAAGAGAGAGATAGAGGGGTGGTGGGAGGAAGATGAGGGGGTATGAGGTAAGAAGAGAGAGATAGAGGGGGGGGTAGTAAGATGAGGAGGTATGAGGTAAGAAGAGAGCGAGAGAGGGGGGGGTAGTAAGTTGAGGAGGTATGAGGTAAGAAGAGAGAGGAGGTAGGAGTAAGATGAAAAGAGTGTGAAATGAGGCTATGTCTGTTGGGAAATCAAGGCGAAACGCTTAATAAAATCTACTGGATTGGTATGGCGAGTAACTCATGCGAGTAGATATTGACTGTTTAAGGTGACTTGTTATATAGTGGAGGAGGGGGGGCGTGGTGGTGGGGGTGGGCGTATTGGTCGGGTGGAGCTTAGTGGTGGGGAGTTATTGGGGGTAGGGGGGAGGCGTATTGGCGGCGGGGGGGGGTGCTTAGTGGTGGTGGGGTATTGGTTTTAGTGGTAGGCGTTAGTGAGGGGGGTGTTATTGGGGGTATTGGCGGTGGGGGGGGGCTTAGTGGTGGGGGTATTGATGGTGGTGGTGAGAGGGGTGGTGGAGGTATTGTTGGTGTTGGTGGTGAGGACCATGGTGGTGAAAGGGGTAGTGGGGTATTGGTGGTGGTGTTTAGATATGGGTGGTGGTGGTGTTGGTGAAGGGGTTTGTAGAGAGAGGGGTGGTGGTGTTGGGGTATTGGTGGTGGTGTTGGTGCTGTTTGGGTATTGGTGGTGGGTGTGGTGGTGGTGGTGTTGGTGTTAGTGGTGGTAGTGGTGAGGAGGGGGTAGTGGGGGATGGCGGGGTGGGGGTGGTGGGTTTGTTGTTGTTGGTGGTGGTGGTGGTGGTGCGAGGGTCAGTAGAGAGAGAGAGAGAGGGGATGGTGGTGGTGGTGGTGGTGACATTGTCGTTGCTGTAATATAGAGGGTGGTAGGGAGAGGGGGTGTAGTTGATGGTGATGATGATGGTGTTGTTGGTGGCGAGGGGGCCTA
>CAXHJY010001104.1:17500-19497 GCA_964016885.1 Eledone cirrhosa
CATCACACACACACACACATACACACATACATACATACATACATACATACATACATACATACATACATACATACATACATACATACATACATATGTATACATACACGCATACAGAGACACACAGATACACAGGCACACACACATACACGTGTTCTGACACACACACACACACACACACATACATATATTGAAACATACACACTCATATAGACACAGACTCACACATGTAGGTAAAAACATATATACACGTATGCCTACATGATTGTGGGCATATGTATGTATGTGTTGTATTTACACACACACATATGTATATATATATATATACACATACACACTGCTTATAGACATGTATAAGCAGTCGAGCAGTGTGTGTGTAGGTGTGTGAGTGTAATAAGATTAGTTAGTATACAACAAATGGTTTAAATTATCCAGTTATCAGTGGATGGTGTGGTCTTTATTAGTCAACACATAGTGTAGGGTGAGGTGGCGCTAGTGGTGGTGGTGGTGGGAGAAGTACTAGTGGTAGTAGTAGTAGTGGTGGTGGTAGAAGTACTAGTGGTTGTAGTAGTAGTGGTGTTGTAAGAAGTACTAATGGTAGTAGTAGTAGCAACAGCAGTAGTGGTGGTAGTAGTAGTAGTAATAGTAGTAGTGGTGGTGGTAGAAGTACTAGTGGTTGTAGTAGTAGTAGTGGTGTAAGAAGTACTAATGGTAGTAGTAGTAGTAGTAGCAACAGCAGTAGTGGTGGTAGTAGTAGTAGTAACAGTAGTAGTGGTGATGGTAGAAGTACTAGTGGTTGTAGTAGTAGTAGTAGTGGTGTAAGAAGTACTAATGGTAGTAGTAGTAGTAGCAGCAGTAGTGGTAGTAGTAGTAATAGTAGTGGTGGTGGTATAAGTACTAGTGGTGGTGGTAGTAGTAGTGGTGGTGGTAGTAGCAGTAGTGGTGGTATTAATACTGGTGGTAGTAGTAGTAGTAGTGGTTGTAGTCGAAATGGTAGTAGTGGTGGTAATAGTAGTGGTAGTGGTAGTAGCAACAGTAGTATCAGCAGTAGTAGTTTCAGCAGCAGTAGTAGTAGCAGCAGCAGTAGTAACAGCAACAATAGTAACAACATTAACAAGCGTTTATCACGATTTCAAATCTTAAAGTTTAGATTTATTTCTACTAAGCCAAAATATGACGGCTTAAAAACACATAATCTTCCTTCATATTCCACATTAGATTATATAGAACTGCCGAGGGATTATCTGTCCGGTCCATATAAAATACTGAGTAAATGACGAACCCGCTCCTTTTTCTTATCCTCCTTTGCTGTTCATTTTTATATTTATTTATGTATATATATATATATATATATATATATATATATATATATATATATGTGTGTGCGTGTGTGTGTTTATATATTTATATATGTATGTATATATATATATATACGTTTATATATATATATGTATTTATATATATATATGTATTTATATATATATATGTTTATATATATATATATGTTTATATATATATGTATTTATATATATATATGTTTATATATATATATATGTTTATATATACATGTATATATATATATATGTTTATATATACATGTATATATATATATATATATATATATATGTATATATACATATATATATATATATATAGATGTATATATACATGTATATATACATGTATATATATGCATGTATATATATATATGCATGTATATATACATATATACATATATATATATACATGTATGTATATATACATATACACATATATAAATAAATATATATATATATATATGGCCTTCTGGCTAACTCAGAGACCATTATCATTATTGTTACACGGTGGATTGGCAATATCGGCAGAAGATCGGACGCCATGCTTTCCAGCATCGTTACGTCCCTTTACGGTCTGAGTTCAAACCCTCCGAGGTTAACTTTGCCTTTCATCCTTACAGGGTCGATAAATAAAGTACCAGTCTAATACTGGGGTCGAATCTT
>CAXHJY010001105.1:7500-25000 GCA_964016885.1 Eledone cirrhosa
AGACGATAGAATTAAATACAGACGAGAATCTCCCTTTAATGAAACAGCAGACGATAGAATTAAGGCAATTTAAATTTTAAGCATTTGCATTTTTGCCTTTCATCGTTACGGGGTCGATAAAATAAAGTACCAGTAATACACTGTCACTAGACGACTTTCAAATTGAATTGTTGGTTCCATTTCTTTAGTATTTTCAATTGTAGTTATCTACTTAAAAAGCGTTACACGGTTAGAGACATAATTGGTAAGTTATATCTTCCCTATTAAACCATTGCATTATTTCGCCTACAAAAATGAAATGTTCTTTAAAGAAACAGGAATATAACTTTATAAAAAAAAAAGTTGCATCCGCTTCTTTTATCATTGATAATTTTTTCGTTTTAATATTAATTGTTTTTTGTAGTTGTTTATATTAAAAATCTTACTGTAATATTTACTTAAACGAAGGCAGACATCCAAACTTATAGATTAATCTTGAGCGAAGGACTAGATAAATCTCTCTCCCTCTCTCTCTCTCTCTCTCTATATATATATATATAAACGAAGAATGATAACATTTCAAGCAAAGAGTTTAATTAGGTAATGACTTACAAATTTGTTTCAGTATATAGACAAAGCCTGAAGCGCTAATTATAATAATTAGTTAATAATATTACAAAATATATTAATATTATATTAAATATATACTGAAACCAATCAGTTTAGCAGAAAGTTTCCAGCCAAGAAACACGCATATTTTGCTATCCTCAAACACGTTTACACATGGCATGAAATATAACTAATCCGAGATGGCTAGGTTTCATCTTCTAACTGGATATACGAAATCCATTATGTCTTGACAACAACATGAGGTAACATTATGTTATTCACAGACACACTTTGTACACTGTTCCATATCAGAATGTATTTCCTTCGTCACATTCACAAACAGTATTGAAAATATGTTCTTCGGCAAATAAAAATGTTTTGTTCATAATATTTCAACTAGCGATTGCTCTACTCCACGCACGACCACCATAAATTAATGACCAGCTCAACACAAGTATTGGTAGAGCGTCAGACACCATGCTTTGCAGTATTGTTATGGTCCTTTGCATTCTAAGTTCAAATCCTGCCGAGGTTAACTTCGACTTTCATACTTACTAATTCGATAAAATAAAGTACCAGTAATGGACTGCCGTAATGGATTTGTGCCGAAAAATAGAAACACTATTAATGTGCAATAAGAGCAAAATATAACGACATTGCTCAATTATTTTATCTAATGTTGTAATAACACAAGGAAATGTTGTTTGTGTATTTTTTTTTATATTTGCTCATAGGCTTTTACAATTTCGCTCAGCCAACAACTATTAAAAAGTGAGTTGCTTAAGATAACAATTTAATCACAAATTGTTGCTATCTTTTAATACACTCCAACAAGTCATCAAATTATGTACAATAAAAACAAATCTTATTAATTTGCTCAGGGAATATAAAGAAAATGTATATACACTGATAATTGCAATTGTATGTAAATATTTTGTTTTTGTATTGTATATTTTATGTTTTCTATTATGTATAATATATTGATTTAATATTGATTGTTTTTTGTAGTTGTTTATATTAAAAGTCTGAAAATATTTTTATACATCTTACACTAATATTTATAAGATAATTTATAATAACAATTACATAATCTAATTACATTACAACGATAATTTATTATTAATATATATCCTGTTTAACTAGAGTTATTACAAGCGTTGCCTTAAAAAAATATTAAACTAGACATGAAAAATGCGCAAGCTCAAAAGTGCCACAGAATGTTATAATAAACCTTCAAAAGTGTGGGACTAGAGTTGTTGCTAAAAAATATTGTAATCATTATATATCGTACATTCTGTGGCATCCTTTATAAAAATAGCTTAAACCAACGAAGCCTTTATTTTTACGCTATTTCACTTAGTTAATTCTTAGAGTGTAACATATAAAAATAAATACATCTATGTTTAATGTAATAACAGCTATAAATAATTACGTAATATTATTATCATATACTCATAGTAACAAAATAATTGTGTTGAAACTTAATATGATGCTTATATGAACGATCAAATCTATAATGATAATTTCTTAAATATACTAATAGTAAACTAATTTAGTTATCTATTGTTACATTTTCATAGAACTATAATATTAACAATCGTATTGCATTATCAAATTTTTATCACTACAAACTTTCATATTGGAATTACCTTAAGCCACTTATTATTACTTCGCTTTCGTACTTTTACAGCTGTAGATATTGCGCTGTATCTTATATCTAACATCAATATCTCGTGGTAATTTGCATGAAGTGTAAAATAGGTTTATTAATAACTTTAATATGAAATGTATTATACAGGGCTGCGGAGTCGGCCAAAAATTGACTGGCTCCAACTCAGGATCCGATACTCCATTATTTCCTAAATTTCAGCTCCGCAGCTCTGTTATTATATTAATTAATTTATTTTATAGTTGTAAATCATATTTTTATATGTTACACTCTAAGAATTAACTAAGTGAAATAGCGTAAAAATAAAGGCTTCGTTGGTTTAAGCTATTTTTATAAAGGATGCCACAGAATGTACGATATATAATGATTACAATATTTTTTAGCAACAACTCTAGTCCCACACTTTTGAAGGTTTATTATAACATTCTGTGGCACTTTTGAGCTTGCGCATTTTTCATGTCTAGTATATATATGTGTGTGTGTGTGTGTATATATATATATATGTGTGTGTGTATATATATATATATATATATGTGTGTGTGTGTATATATTAATATATATGTGTGTGTGTGTATATATTAATATATATGTGTGTGTGTGTGTATATATATATATATATGTGTGTGTGTGTGTATATATATATATATATATATGTGTGTGTGTGTATATATATATATATATTTGTATGTGAGTGTCGTCCTAATAAATTAGGTTGGTCCACCACGGAGTGTAGAAAAGTAGATAATGTCCGCTCTGTTTACAATAAAAACGATATGTCCAACTGTAAAGTGAAGAAGGGCCAGGAAAGCTAAACCTTCCCATGTTAGAGACTAAATCCTATCTCTCTGTCCTGTAATATGTTGAACAAGCAATTCACGTAGTTTGTGGTGAAGTGAAATATTTAATCATGTAGATGATGGAACACCTACCGTGAGACATGCAGCTAAGTCTATGTTGTCCATAAATTAATAATGTTTACCTTAACGTGAGATAATTCCAACACGAAGTATAATTAAACCAATTAAAGTTATAATTAAGGAACGCGGTGTCGTTGCTGATGATTCCCTCGGCTGAGTGACACCGGTGTCGCACGTTAAAAGTCCCTCACATAATGTCGTGCATTCAGAAACTGTTTCAATCGTATACAATCGATATGTGTGTGTGTTTATTAAAATAACAGATTAAAGTTTAAGCAAAGAATCGCTGCTTTCACCCTTAACGGGATCTTCTGTAACTCTACTCTTTTATCGAGCCCTCTTCGGATTTTAGTCTTCACATTTATTATTATTACTATATATGTATATATTTAGTTATGTAATAAACAACATAAGATAAATATTTCATTTACCAGTGGTTTCTTGAAAGCAGATATTTTATATGTTTTCAGTCGCCAGAATGAATAAAAAACGTGGTGTTATTATTAAATATGGATTTGAAAACAAAAATATTTAAGAAATATGAAAGTGAGGCTGAGAAACAAACGGACAAAAAGAAGGGTAGAAAAATATATATAAATATATATAAAAAAACAATAAATATCCAGAACGTAAGCAGACACACTAAACCACTCACATATACTTAAAAGGTACGAAGACGTATACTTTAACACATAAACGTATTAGCGTTTACAGACAGGGACATAAATACATACACATACATTCACACACACACACACACACACATATATATATATAAACACACATACACATACATATATATATATATATATAAACACACATACACATACATTTATATGTGCGTGTGTGTAAAAGGTAAACAAACAGAAATAACAACACAAGACAGTCGATCGACTTTCGTCAAATTGGACCGAGGAAACAATGTTTCCATTGGTCTTTCCATTTGCTAATACTAAACGATGATCAGCTGTAGAAATGAGATAATAGGACCGGGGTCCCTATCATTCCACTGTAAACTGGTCGTGGAGGTGCCACAGCAAAAATAAAAAAAAAAGCACCCAGCTCACACTGTAAAGTGGAAATGTAGGTGCCGTGGCAAAAAAGCACCCAGCCCTCACTGCAAAGTGGTCGTGGAGGTGCCACGGCAAAAAAGCACCCAGTCCACACTGTAAAGTGGTCGTGGAGGTGCCACGGCAAAAAAGCACCCAGCACTCACTGTAGAGTGGTCGTGGAGGTGCCACGGCAAAAAAGGACCCAGCCCACACTGTAAAGTGGACGTGGAGGTGCCACGGCAAAAAGGCACCCAGCCCACACTGTAAAGTGGACGTGGAGGGGCCACAGCAAAAAAGCACCCAGCACACACTGTAAATGAGGTTGGTGTTAGGAAGGGCATCCAGCTGTAGAAATCAAGCCAGAATCAGTTCCCGTATGAGCAAGACAAGGTCAGCCGACCGGACACTGCCCACAACAGGACAACCCGTCTAACCCATGCTAGCGTGGAAGAACGGATGTAAAACAGTGATGATGATGATATAGATATCTATATCATCCCCACCATCATATAAACGATGATGATGATATATATATATATAGTTTCTGGCTGGTTTTCTACTGCTGGATGCCCTTCCTAATGTCAACTACATTTACAGTGTGTACTGGGTGCTTTTTGTTGTGTCACCTACACGACCACTTTAGAGGGGGGGTGTATATTGGATTAAGAGGTGCCTACTGAGTGTATGTTTAAGGGAAGGTTGGTCTTCTGTATTACTGCATAGCACCAAACATCTCGATTCTCTGTCATTGTCTTAAATACATTTAAGTGTTCAAGGTCAGCTTTTATCACCTCATCCCAGGTTTTTCTGGGTCTACCGACACCGTAGCTTTTTTATACTTTTTTATACAGCTATCGTCCTTCATACACATCACGTGGCCATACCAACGTAGTCTCCTCTTGAGTAAACAGCATCTGATCCCTCTTATTCCTAATTTCTCACTTAGTTCATTTATGCTTTGCAGTAGGCTTTACCTCACATAATACCTCACATAACATTTACATTACTCTATATATACTATTGTATTTTCACAGTAAAGGCTTTACCTCACATAACATTTACATTACTCTATATATACTATTGTATTTTCACAGTAAAGGCTTTACCTCACATAATACCTCACATAACATTTACATTATATATATACTATTGTATTTTCACAGTAAAGGCTTTACCTCACATAACATTTACATTACTCTATATATACTATTGTATTGTCACAGTAAAGGCTTTACCTCACATAATATCTCACATAACATTTACATTACTCTATATATACTATTGTATTGTCACAGTAAAGGCTTTACCTCACATAATATCTCACATAACATTTACATTACTCTATATATACTATTGTATTGTCACAGTAAAGGCTTTACCTCACATAATATCTCACATAACATTTACATTACTCTATATATACTATTGTATTGTCACACTAAAGGCTTTACCTCACATAATATCTCACATAACATTTACATTACTCTATATATACTATTGTATTGTCACAGTAAAGGCTTTACCTCACATAATATCTCACATAACATTTACATTACTCTATATATACTATTGTATTTTCACAGTAAAGGCTTTACCTCACATAATACTTCACATAACATTTACATTACTCTATATATACTATTGTATTTTCACAGTAAAGGCTTTACCTCACATAATACTTCACATAACATTTACATTACTCTATATATACCATTGCATTTTCACAGTAAAGGCTTTACCTCACATAATATCTCACATAACATCTCGTATACGAGAGACGTGTGTTGACGTGTGTGAACAAGCTCGGCTACCGAGTCGGATTTACTTACTCAAAAGTGAGTTTTGATTAATTTTTTTATACTGTAATATACGTTAACCCCTTGCCTTGGTCGTCAAACTTTGAGTTTATTTATTTTCCAGTTAAAAACTTATTACGGCAAACTAATAGAAATGGATGGAATTTTCACATCTCATCCTAACGTGAAAGCCACGCCCCCTAAGAAAGGTGATACAGAGAAGCTAGAAGCACAAGGCTCTAAGTCTTCCCTCCTCACTTCTGCAAAAGAAACATGGAACACGGAATTAAAAGAAAAATTTGTAAAAATGGGTGAAAACCCAGAAGGTCACATAAACGCAGACAAAAACAACAACGACAATAACAGCAATAGTCACAACACCAACCAAGGAAAAAATAACGATAACACCAAACAAAGCGAACCCACTACTGGTGCCTCCTTTGCACAGGCGGTCCGGAAAATACAAACCTGCAAGCAACTGGACATTACAACTCTGAGAGAAAAGATGAAGGAAGCGAAACAGTATGTAACTTTCAAAGAAGGAGGAGACTTCACAATCACCTCCCCACAAGAAATCAAAAGAGACACGACGCTAAGAACGATATCTTTCAGAACAATTTCCAACATAACAAGGAAACCAGCTCAATTATCCCAAAAAGAGATTGAGCTGGTCCTAAAAATGTGTGGAGTGATATATCGTTCATACAAAAAGGGCCACTCTATGGGAATATAACGGTTCTAATGAAGGATCAATTGACGGACAGGAAATACTCTGTGGTGCCAATTGTTTCCAAGCTACATACATTTTCCCCCACATATTTAGGGAAAAGAACGCAGAAAATAAGGGTCTCCAGAATCCGGCCAAATGCATGCATTTCCTGGGTACTAACAGGATTTTTAGAAGACGAGGACGGAATCCTCTCAGTAGGAGAAGTCACCACAGACGTTTTCGGCGGTTTGAGCGTGGAGGTTCTGGTCCAAATGAGACCAGAACGAATAGCTAGAATACCACAGAGGGTGTCCCTCGATGGAGAAACATTTATATACATTTCAGCCGAGGGTAGGAGGCCCATATGTTACTACTGTTCAAGCAGGGGTCATCTAAGGGCTGCTTGTCCTCAATTGACAAAAAAAAAGGCTCTTTTGCCTACACCCACACACTACCACCACCACCACCACCACCACCACCATCTCCACCACCACCACCTCCACCACCACCACCACCACAACAACAACAAAAACAACACGGAAAAATAACACATGACACGGCCCCACCCAAAACAACTCCCAAAACACACACAAGTACAACAAAACCCCAAAATACACCACTACCCGACAGCACGGACGAGGACCCAGCTGAAACGGCACCTAGTGACGAAGAGGGGGAACCCTTCCAACCTGTAAAAAGGAAAAAAAGAAAGCACCACTCGAACATAAACGAAACAAACACACAACCACCAACAAAAACAAAACAAACAGAACAAACAAAATCCGCCCCACCCCAAAACATAACACATACAACAAAACGTAAGCACACACAAGAACAACAAACAAACACAACACAAATAAAACAGTATACATACATTAACACAAATAACAAAGAACTAGTAAAAACAATACACAAAGACCCTTCGGTGGAAACTGAAGGGCAATTCTTTGCAAGCGTGGCCAACAAACCGCATTTAAAAAGGATAAGACTCCCAATGGACACCTATGCAAAACTAAGAGAGAACTTTCCTGAGGACGTGGGGAAAACATGTACTCGACCCTATAACCGCGTCCTCTTGAAACGTTTCCCCACCCACACCTCACCAAACACCCCCACTCCACCACAGAACAACACCCCACCAAACAACCCCTCCAATACGCCCATGGATATTGTACAACCTGCTCCTCAGGAGCCGAACAGGTAGGTCCTTCCTCTTTTAACCAACATGGCTGATATAAGAGTTGGGTGTCTGAATGTACGCGGCCTGGGACTGTCTTGGAAACAAGGCAAACTTTTAAACGATCTCAGGTCGCATAGAATGGATGTAATGGCTATTTGCGAGTCCAGGATCAGCAGCGAGCACCAACTGGCGCCCCTCTTCGACAACTTTGAGATCTTCGCATCTCTCTGTCAACCGGGGGGTGGGGGTGGAGTTGTCGTTCTGCTGCAAAAACACCTGGGCCTCGCCATACAGAAGGTGCACCTGGACCCGGAGGGTCGACTGGTGGTTTTAGACGTCGGCAGTAGTGAAAGTGGAGCCCTTAGACTAATAGCTGTGTACGCCCCTTTTTGGGCAGCGCGGCCGGAATACTTCCAACGTCTGGAAACTTTTCTGGGAACGTCCCGCTCCTTGCTTTTAGTGGGGGACTGGAATGGTATCCTGGATGCACGTTGGGACTATGTAGGGGAATGGCCTTAGACCAGTTCTTTGAGGTGAAGCATGAAGGCTGCGTTGTCAGGAGTAAAATACATGCTCTGGGTAATGAGGGAGCCAAAGCTGTGAGCTGGGCCCGAGTGACAGAGGCAAAAAGTGGGAACAAGTCCACGATTCGGTCTTTGAAGGACCAGGATGGGCGTGTGATCCTTGAACCTGGGCAGATGTGTGCGGCCTTTCAGCGGGATTTTGCACGACTGTTCGAGAGGGGCGGCGCGCCGGGTGAGACTATGGATTTCAATCCATACCTCGACGGTCTGCCGCGCCTCTCGGACGCGGAGGCGAAGTCCTGCGAAAGGACGATTTCAGCTGCTGAGATAGGGGCGGCGCTGAGCCAATGCGGCAAACGCAAATCCCCGGGTCTCGATGGTCTACCATACGAGCTATATGTAGCGATGCCGGACTTGTTCTCCGATATCCTCGAAGCGGTCTACTGCAACTGGCAGCAGAACGGGAGAATTCCCAGTTCTGTGACCAAGGGCGTAGTTATGCTGGTGAGGAAGGATGAGAACAAGGGGGATGACATAAGTAACTTCAGGCCCATAACTCTGCTAAATACAGAGTTAAAGATTTTGGCCAAGGTGTTAGCGAAGAGGTTGGCGCTTGTCGTTGGAAACCTGGTGGGAGAAGCGCAGACATGCGCAATCCCGTCCAGGTCAATTCACGACAATCTCCACCTTATGCGATACATCATAGAGAGGGTAGGGAATGAACCCGGCTTTGGTGGGGCCCTGATCAACTTGGATCAATCTAAAGCTTTCGATAGGGTTGACCATCGTTACCTGGATGCAGTGCTCACGGCGGCAGGCTTCGGACCCGTTTTCAGGGGTTGGATTGCTGCGATGCACAGCAACAACGTCTGCTCAAGGGTCAAGGTGAACGGCCACCTCTCGGAGCCGTTCCAAATCATGCGAGCCATCCGACAGGGATGCCCTCTCTCCTCCCTTCTGTATGTGCTGGCTCTTGAGCCACTACTGCGGAAGTTGGAGCGGTTGCAGGGCATCCCTTTGGAACCAGGATTGCAGAAAGCGGCGTCGGCCTACGCCGATGACGTGACAGTAATGGTGTCGAAAACCTCGCAAATCGGTGAGATCGGCACCTTACTGGAGGAATATGAAAGGTTTACAGGAGCCAAGCTGAACCGGGACAAGTCCGTCGGTTTGCAACTCGGAACATGGAGAGGCAAACCGATGCCCTCCAACGACGTCGTCGGACGCTGGACGGAAGGCCCGGTGAAGCTGCTTGGGGTCTGGTTCGGACCAGACCTCCAGGTGGAGAAAAACTGGAACGAGGTAACGGCCAGGGTGTTTGCACTCACCCAGAAGTGGGCCCAGTGCAAACTATCCCTGAAAGGTCGAGCGGAGGTGGCGAATACTTATATAGCATCCGTCATCTACTACCGCTTGACCGTCATGCCTTGCCCAGTGAAAAGACTCGCCAAAATGGAGTGCGCGCTGTTCCAATTTCTTTGGAACAAGCGGACCCCTTTGGTGAGGAGATCCATCTGCTGTCAACACCCTTCGAAAGGAGGGCTGGGGATGCCGTGGCTACAGATGCGTAAACACGCATTAAGGCTACGGCACCTCCAGGTATTCCTCACCGGTCAACCGGTGTGGGCCCCGTTTCTGAGGCGAGCCTTTCCCAGACTCGTCTCGCTCACCGAGCTGCAATCCTGGGTCAAGCAAAGACCGAGAAAAGTGGGCGACTGGCACATTGAATGTGCCCAGGTGCTAACGGCCCTCTGGAAAGCAGACCCGGCAATCAGTGGAGACTCCACGTCGACATTCTATAGAGGGTTGGTACGCAGCAGGTGCGACGATGCTCTCGGAGAAGCTCTAGGCATGGAGGAAGATGAACTGGCCAGTCTGTTTGGTAGGACGTTTGGCCCTGGACCGATGGACAACTTCCAAAAGTCCCTGGCTTGGCAGTGCTACCGAGGGGCTCTACCCGTTCAAGACAAGCTCCACTGGCATGGGAGCCTGGGTAGAGATCCTTTGAATAAGATCTGTCCGAGATGCGTGCATGATGGCGAAACCGTTGCGCACGCATTCGTACACTGCCCAGGCATTGCTGACCTGTGGGGCTATGTGGAACGACTACTGTCGAGGGTGGGACCAATCCGGTTGACCACCGAGTCCATTGTCACGATCAAACCGCCTCCCCCTTTCAAAAACGAAGGAGAGGCGGTTTTTCTCTGTGTGATAGCCATGGCTAAAGAAGTTGTATGGTGGACGAGGCTGAAAGGGCTGAGGTCAGACACCTTTCTCTCCGGCCAACAACTGGTCCCCTTTTTCAAATACCATTTTAAAAGAAGGATCAGAATGGAGAGAGGGGTTATATTTTTGTACTCGTTAATTATATGTAAACTTCCCCCCTTGTATCTGTCCCTACCTTTTGTGCCCTAGTGGCAAATAAAGAAACCACTCTATATATACTATTGTATTGTCACAGTAAAGGCTTTACCTCACATAATATCTCACATAACATTTACATTACTCTATATATACTATTGTATTTTCACAGTAAAGGCTTTACCTCACATAATATCTCACATAACATTTACATTACTCTATATATACTATTGTATTATCACAGTAAAGGCTTTACCTCACATAATATCTCACATAACATTTACATTACTCTATATATACTATTGTATTATCACAGTAAAGGCTTTATCTCACATAATATCTCACATAACATTTACATTACTCTATATATACTATTGTATTATCACAGTAAAGGCTTTACCTCACATAATATCTCACATAACATTTACATTACTCTATATATACTATTGTATTGTCACAGTAAAGGCTTTACCTCACATAATACCTCACATAACATTTACATTACTCTATATATACTATTGTATTTTCACAGTAAAGGCTTTACCTCACATAATATCTCACATAACATTTACATTACTCTATATATACTATTGTATTATCACAGTAAAGGCTTTACCTCACATAATATCTCACATAACATTTACATTACTCTATATATACTATTGTATTGTCACAGTAAAGGCTTTACCTCACATAATACCTCACATAACATTTACATTACTCTATATATACTATTGTATTGTCACAGTAAAGGCTTTACCTCACATAATACCTCACATAACATTTACATTACTCTATATATACTATTGTATTTTCACAGTAAAGGCTTTACCTCACATAATATCTCACATAACATTTACATTACTCTATATATACTATTGTATTATCACAGTAAAGGCTTTACCTCACATAATATCTCACATAACATTTACATTACTCTATATATACTATTGTATTTTCACAGTAAAGGCTTTACCTCACATAATACCTCACATAACATTTACATTACTCTATATATACTATTGTATTTTCACAGTAAAGGCTTTACCTCACATAATATCTCACATAACATTTACATTACTCTATATATACTATTGTATTGTCACAGTAAAGACTTTACCTCACATAACATTGAATCCGAGATTTTGATATTATTTATTTTGAGAACAATACCTGAATGTCAATAAGAGTAACCAGTTACAGCTGGTTTGAACAGAAAGAGGTGAGATAATTCTGGCCGGATATGGCCGGTTTAAATACTAAAGGGTTAACAGAATCTAACATTGGTAATATTTTTCTCACCCAGCCTCTTTCCTTATTCCCCAAACCATCACCCCACCATCTCATTCCATTTCACTTTATAACATTTAATAATAATTGTTTCTACTTTTGGCACAAGGCCAGTAATTACCCCAGTGTATTACTGGTACTTTATTTTATCGACCCCGTAAGGATGAAAGGTAAAGTTAACCTCGGCGGGATTTGAACTCAGACTGTAAAGGACCGTAACTCTATGCGTCAAAGCATGGTGTCAGACCCTCTACTGATACTGCCAATCCACCGCCTTTAATAATAATAATAATAATAATAATAATAATAATAAAATTATTGCGTACAATGCTCAGGTGCACTACAACTCATCAAAGGTGCATGTATAGTACATAGAATAATGTACACATGTCAACATTTATCTCCAAAAACCCTTTGGAAGAATCCCATTTCGGCCACTTGTATTTACGATTATTTTCTTTCAGTCATCACCGAAGATTTATTACCATAGGTAAAGGTTGGTACTGAACACTGAATTGAAGATAGCGAGTTTGGCTTTTACACCTACCTCCCTTCTTCTGATTACTGAATGGAGAGCTGTACTGCTAGCTAATGGGTAGTATGTGGTGGATAGCAATATGGCCACCAGATATGATGGCTAGATGTGATATAAGTAGGCCACTGCCTGACAAATGAGCAACCCTGGACCAGCAACCGTACAGTACTAAAGGTGATGTAGCAATAGGTAACACCTTCAGTTCCTGAGAAAACTCTCACAACCCACTGATGTAGCTATGAAAAGGTAAGTAAAGGCTACCTCTAGAAAAAAAGACTTGTTTTCTCGAGACTCAGGAAATACCAGATTGGTGACTGGTGCGAATAAGACCACCAAAACTGCAATATGGGGAGAAGTAATAGTTTGAAATATATATTACTGTTCCCATGGTGTAAATAGTGGCTGTCCTCGGAGGCGTGGGATAGAGGCACAAAGATTACATATCTCAAGGCCCCAAGAGGGTTCAGAAGGGAGGAAATCTTGACCATAGGAACCTGGAGTATCACAACACTTATAGGTTAAGTGTAGGAACTAGTGATATATGGCCAAAGCTAGATGCTGTAGCTTCCTTAAATCAGAATTCAACACCACTTGGAGTATTCTGTTAGAGAAACTCTGTGGAACTTGTGGAACTCTCACAACCTTATCTGGGCCTCACAATTTGGATTTATCCCTAACTCCAGCTGCCGTGATCAACTGATTGAGTTTCTTTGAAGACATCACCTGGATCAGTGATGGCGGCTTGTAGGTGGATGTTGTTTACCTTGACTTTGCTAAAGCTTTCGATTCTGTGCCACACAAAAGACTTATGGCAAAACTCTCTGCAATGGGTGTGAAGGATGATCTTTTTAACTGGTTGAAGTCCTTCATTCTCAGTCGAAGAGAGGTAGTCACAGTTCTAGGACAGCATTATGAGATGTCATCTGGTGTACCACAAGGATCTGTTCTTGACCCCCTTTTGTTTGTGGCATATATTAATAACATAGATGCGAACTTAAAGAATGCCACAATACTGAAATATGCAGATGACATCAAGCTGTACCTTGAGATAAAAAGGACAGATCCTGTACACTATAGATCTTGCCTGCAATCCTGGACACAATGCAGCAATGGATCACGGACTGGCAACTCAAGCTAGCTGTGGACAAGTGCACCACCATGCATTTTGGGAGGAAAAACCCAGCGTCCACATACTCCCTCCACAACACTAATATCAAGAAGTCTTCTTGTGAATGTGACCTGGGCATTACGGTCAGCAGCGATTTGCGTTGGACGAAGCACGTCTCTAAAATTGTCAAGAGGGCCGAGGGTGTCTTAGCATCACCCAGCAAGACCTTTGTCAGCCGCTCTCCAGTTATCTATTTAAAGCTGTATATAGCTATAGTGCGGCCACACTTAGAATTTGCATCACCAGTCTGGAACCCCTATCTTGCACAGAACATTGACCACCTGGAAACTGTTCAGAGACGTGCAACCAAGCGAATAGCCTCCATCAGGCATCTACCATACTCTGAACGCCTTACGTCCCTGGGTATGGATACATTGAAGCTCCGACATCTGGCAACTGACTTGGTAAACACCCACAAAATTATTAACCATCTTGCCAACAACAACCGTGAGCACATTTTTGATTTCCATGTGTCTAAAACATGTGGGCATGCCTACAAAGTCAGAAAATAGCACAGCTCCTATGACTTTCAGAAATATTTTTTTCATGTTCAGAGTTGCTGAAGCATGGAACAAACTACCTGCATCAGTTGTTAGCTGTCGAGACACTGCATCCTTTAAAACCTCCATGAAACAAACTGCCTGCATCAGTTGTTATCTGTCGAGACACTGCATCCTTTAAAACCTCCATGGAACAAACTACCTGCATCTGTTGTTAGCTGTCGAGACACTGCATCCTTTAAAACCTCCATTGAACAAACTACCTGCATCAGTTGTTAGCTGTCGAGACACTGCATCCTTTAAAACCTCCATGGAACAAACTACCTACATCAGTTGTTAGCTGTCGAGACACTGCATCCTTTAAAACCTCCATGGAACAAACTATCTGCATCAGTTGTTAGCTGTCGAGACACTGCATCCTTTAAAACCTCCATTGAACAAACTGCCTGCATCAGTTGTTAGCTGTCGAGACACTGCATCCTTTAAAACCTCCATGAAACAAACTACCTGGATCAGTTGTCAGCTGTCAAGACACTGCATCCTTTAAAACCTCCATGGAACAAACTACCTGCATCAGTTGTTAGCTGTCGAGACACTGCATCCTTTAAAACCTCCATTGAACAAACTACCTGCATCAGTTGTCAGCTGTCGAGACACTGCATCCTTTAAAACCTCCATGGAACAAACTACCTGCATCAGTTGTTAGCTGTCGAGACACTGCATCCTTTAAAACCTCCATGGAACAAACTACCTGCATCAGTTGTTAGCTGTCGAGACACTGCATCCTTTAAAACCTCCATGGAACAAACTACCTGCATCAGTTGTTAGCTGTCGAGACACTGCATCCTTTAAAACCTCCATTGAACAAACTGCCTGCATCAGTTGTTAGCTGTCGAGACACTGCATCCTTTAAAACCTCCATGAAACAAACTACCTGGATCAGTTGTCAGCTGTCAAGACACTGCATCCTTTAAAACCTCCATGGAGCAAACTACCTGCATCAGTTGTTAGCTGTCGAGACACTGCATCCTTTAAAACCTCCATTGAACAAACTATCTGCATCAGTTGTTAGCTGTCGAGACACTGCATCCTTTAAAACCTCCATGGAACAAACTACCTGCATCAGTTGTTAGCTGTCGAGACACTGCATCCTTTAAAACCTCCATGGAACAAACTACCTGCATCAGTTGTTAGCTGTCGAGACACTGCATCCTTTAAAACATCCATGGAACAAACTACCTGCATCAGTTGTTAGCTGTCGAGACACTGCATCCTTTAAAACCTCCATGGAACAAACTACCTGCATCAGTTGTTAGCTGTCGAGACACTGCATCCTTTAAAACCTCCATGGAACAAACTACCTGCATCAGTTGTTAGCTGTCAAGACACTGCATCCTTTAAAACCTCCATGGAACAAACTACCTGCATCAGTTGTTAGCTGCCGAGACACTGCATCCTTTAAAACCTCCATGGAACAAACTACCTGCATCAGTTATTAGCTGTCAATACACTGCATCCTTTAAAACCTCCATGGAACAAACTACCTGCGTCAGTTGTTAGTTGTCGAGACACTGCATCCTTTAAAACCTCCATGGAACAAACTACCTGCATCAGTTGTTAGCTGTCGAGACACTGCATCCTTTAAAACCTATATAGCGAGAGTACTGGGTTGTATGAATGTAACAAGACGAGACATGATTTGTGTGTATAATATTTAATTAACAATGGTAGATAGTATAGTTGACATGTCAAAGAAATAGATGATAGAATGAAACAAAGTTAGTCGTTACCGTTTTGATTGCCAGGCAAACGCGGCTGGCAGAGGACGCCTGGCTAAGGCCAGGTGCGGAAGGCCAAATGAGAGGCTCTTGGCCTGGTGCCGAAAAGGCAATGAGAGAGTGAGAACTTAAAGTTGTTAGTTTTATAGGGTTCTGACCGGAAGTTACAGAAAGGGTTCTACTTCCCGTCTAGATGTTAATCCAAACAAGGGAGACAACCGCTACACCTACATGGAACAAACTACCTACATCAGTTGTTAGCTGTCGAGACACTGCATCTGTCAGAAATCTGTGAGAGGGGCTGATCCTGAGCAGATACAGAAGCTTAGGAATAGACAGGTAGTTCCTGAGTAAGAAGAAACCTTGATGGGGTTTGATATCTTCAATATTCTTCAGCAGCTGCTCAAGGCCAACAATCTTCGATTGGATGGTTGACTCGAAGGCAAGGTCTGTAATTGGGGCTCCTAAGGAGCACCAAACCAACATGAGAGGGACCGCAGTAGAAGGGAAGGATTCTGTAAACATGTCGATTATCTGTTGGTGTTAAGAAGCCGGGTGGTTGAAGATCCAGAGAGAAAGGGATGGGTTATTATATATATAGAGAGAGGGGGTTATCTGTGAATTTTTTCACAGGTCCAGCTAGTTATATTATACTTTTTGATTTCCAACCACTTGGATACGATTTAAACCAGGGGTATGCAACAGGCGGCCCACAGGCCACAATCCGGCCCACCTGACCAGTCAGAGTGGCCCGCGATGACTGTTTTTAATTTTTACCTTGTAGGCTTATTTACAATATTTTTCATAACCGTAATACTTCTGTCAGTTGACCTATACTAAAGGGCTTCACTGATAGGGTTATGTGTTATAATTTCCCAGTTAACCTATACTAAAGGGTTTCACTGATAGGGTTATATGTTATAATTTCCCAGTTGACCTATACTAAAGGGCTTCACTGATAGGGTTATATGTTATAATTTCCCAGTTCACCTATACTAAAGGGCTTCACTGATAGGGTTATATGTTATAATTTCCCAGTTGACCTATACTAAAGGGTTTCACTGATAGGGTTATATGTTATAATTTCCTAGTTGACCTATACTAAAGGACTTCACTGATAGGGTTATATGTTATAATTTCCCTGTTGACCTATACTAAAGGGCTTCACTGATAGGGTTATATGTGTTATAATTTCCCAGTTGACCTATACTAAAGGGCTTCACTGATAGGGTTATATATGTTATAATTCCCCAGTTGACCTATACTAAAGGGTTTCACTGATAGGGTTATATGTTATAATTCCCCAGTTCACCTATACTAAAGGGCTTCACTGATAGGGTTATATGTTATAATTCCCCAGTTCACCTATACTAAAGGGCTTCACTGATAGGGTTATATGTTATAATTCCCCAGTTCACCTATACTAAAGGGCT
>CAXHJY010001105.1:30000-52500 GCA_964016885.1 Eledone cirrhosa
GGACACTGCCCACAACAGGACAACCCGTCTAACCCATGCTAGCGTGGGAGAACGGACGTAAAACGGTGATGATAATGATGATATATGTTCAACATATTACAGGACAGAGAAATAGTACTTAACCACTAACATAGGATGGTTTAGCTCTCCAGGGCCCTTCTCTACTTTACACATGGACTTGAAATATAAAGTACGTGTTATTTTAATTGTGAACACAACATAAATTGTATATGTCTGCTATCTACCATAAACTACAAACGTATATATATGTATACTTACAAATTCACATTTACACATATGTACACACACATTTTCTTTCGCCGGCATCAGTCTTACGCAGTCATGTCTGTTCTTCCTTTACAGTTGTTTCAACTTCGAGTTCCATTATAATTTGTAAAAGAAGAACGAGGATTTCACCAGAACACCTGCTACCAATTATTAATGGAGAATGTTGTATTTTAGACTAAACAGCATACATTGACTACATCCATACTCCCTAACAACAGAAGTCTTTTTGTCGACAACAATATATCATCATCATCATCATTTTACGTTTCCGCTTTTCCCTGCTTCTATGGGTTGGGCAGGTCCTATTCAGCACAGCATCTCTCCACTTGTCACAGTCCTTCGTCATTTCCTCCGTGAGTTTCAGCAATCTGAGGTCTGTTTTACGTGGTCTTCCTCTACTGCGTCTTCCTTCTACTGGGAACTGAACCACAATTTCATTATAATCACAGATATTTCTCAACTTTTAAGAATAACTATGGAGGATGTTAAACACTTGGACATTTCTACCACATCTGTTTTTACCAATATAGATACAGTTACACAAACATACAGGGATGAGAAACCTACCAATATAGATACAGTTACACAGACATACAGGGGTGAGAAACCTACCAATATAGATACATTTACACAGACATACAGGGGTGAGAAACCTACCAATATAGATACAGTTACACAGACATACAGGGGTGAGAAACCTACTAATATAGATACAGTTACACAGACATACAGGGGTGAGAAACCTACTAATATAGATACAGTTACACAGACATACAGGGGTGAGAAACCTACCAATATAGATACAGTTACACAGACATACAGGGGTGAGAAACCTACCAATATAGATACAGTTACACAGACATACAGGGGTGAGAAACCTTTACCTAATGAAACATGTACTGAACAAGGATCTTTAAACAGAAATATTCCTGAATATTGCTGTGAGATTTGTAAGAAAACTTTCTCTTCAGAAGATGAAGTAGTCAGACATAGAGAGATACATACCAGGGAAAAACCGTTCCATTGTGACATATGTGGGAAATCTTTTGACTATAAAAGTGTCTTCAGTATTCACAAACGAAGTCATACAGGAGAAAGACCTTGCCGTTGTGAAACGTGTGGAGAATCTTTTGTTAAAAACAGTGATTTAAAGAGACATAAAAGAACTCACACAGGAGAAAAACCGTACCACTGTGACATATGTGGGAAATCATTCTCTGTTAATTCAAATCTTATAACTCACAAACATAGTCACACTGGAGAAAAACTGTGTTGTTGTGAAATATGTAGGAAATCTTTTGTCAAAAAGAGTGACTTAAATAGACACAAAAGAATACACACTGGAGAACGACCCTATCACTGCGACATGTGTGGGAAATCTTTTACTCAGAAATCTACTCTTGTTAATCACATACGAAGTCACACAGGAGAAAAACCCTGTCATTGTGAAATATGTGGGAAATCTTTCTCTGTTAGTGCTGGTCTTATTAATCATATGCGTAGTCACACAGGAGAAAAACCTTTCCAATGTGAAATGTGTGACAAGTCTTTCAGTAACAAATCTCATCTTGTTTCTCACAAACGTAGCCACACTGGAGAAAAACCTTTCCAATGTGAAATGTGTGACAAGTCTTTCAGTAACAAATCTCATCTTGTTTCTCACAAACGTAGCCACACTGGAGAAAAACCTTTCCAATGTGAAATGTGTGACAAGTCTTTCAGTAACAAATCTCATCTTGTTTCTCACAAACGTAGCCACACTGGAGAAAAACTCTTCTACTGTAAAATATGTGATAAATCTTTTGTCCGTAACACTGATTTAACAAAACATGTAGCAACACACACTGGAGATAGACCCTACCATTGTGTAGTGTGTGGTAAAACATTCTCTGATAATGCCAGCCTTCAAGTTCACAAGCGAACACACACTGGAGAAAGACCCTTCCATTGTGTTATATGTGGAAAATCGTTTGTCACTAACAGTAACTTAAACAGACACAAACAAATTCACACTGGAGGGAAACCATTTAACTGTGAAACATGAAACACCTTTCTCTTAAAAATCTAAATTTATTCTCCACCAACTACTGAATAGGGAACATTTATCAAGGTGAAATATATCATCATCATCATTTTTTGTCCACTTTTCCTTGCTTGCAAGGGTAGGACAGCTCCTATTCAGCACAGCATCTCTCCATTCATCACAGTCCTTTGTCATCTCTGTGAGCTTCAGTGATCTGAGGTCTGTTCTCACCACCTCCGCCCATGTTTTTTGTGGTCTTCCTCTACTGCGTCTTCCGTCTACTGGGATTTCTTGGCACTTCTTTACCCAACGGTCATCCTCCATGCGCATCACATGTCCATACCAACGCAGTCTTCTGTCCTGCACACTATAACTTATCCCTCTTAAACACAGTTTCACTCTCAACTCGTCCATGCTTGGTCGTTCACACACATTGATATTGCATGGAGCATACTTGCTTCATTTCTCTCCAGCCGTCGCATATCCTCTGCAGTTGCTGCCCATGTCTCACTACAATGCAGCATCGCACATCTCACACAGGCATCATATAACTGGCCTTTTGTTCATAGAGAGAAACCCATCTTTGTCAACAGAGGCAGCAGCTCCCTAAACTTCTCTTTAAGTTATCATCTTATGGTCAACAAATGTGCTCGTGTTTGAAAGGAACTCTTCCACTGAAATATCTGAGAAATTCTTATTTGTGAATTATAGACTTCTTCCTGGCAAATACATACATTCACACTGGACAGAAAACCTCTATCACTGAAATATGTGGGAAATCTTTTACCAGTAACAGTGACCTTAATTCACACAAAATTATACACAGGAGACAAAGTACATCACTGAAATATATGGAAAATCTTTTATCACTAACAGTCACTTCAGAAAACACACAAGTACCCACACTAGAAAAAAACCCTTCCACTGAAATATGTGGCAAATCTTTTGTGAGCAATTTTAGTTTAATAATTCACAAAAGAATTCACACTGGAGAAAAACCCTACAGCTGGGAAATAATGTGGCAAATCTTTTATCTTTTATATGTGACCTTAGTTCACACAAAATTATACACACTGGAGATAAACCACATCACTGTGAAATATGTGGGAAATCTTTTGTTTGTAAAGGTTATTTTATGATTCACAAAAGAACACATACTGGAGATAAACCACATCACTGTGAAATATGTGGGAAATCTTTTGTTTGTAAAGGTAATTTTATGATTCACAAAAGAACACATACTGGAAAAAAGCCCTACAGCTGTGAAATATGTGGGAAATCTTTTGTTTGTAAAGGTAATTTTATGATTCACAAAAGAACACATACTGGAGAAAAACCCTACAGCTGTGAAATATGTGGGAAATCTTTTGTTTGTAAAGGTAATTTTATGATTCACAAAAGAACACATACTGGAGAAAAACCCTACAGCTGTGAAATATGTGGGAAATCTTTTGTTTGTAAAGGTAATTTTATGATTCACAAAAGAACACACTGGAGAAAAACCCTACAGCTGTGAAATATGTGGGAAATCTTTTGTTTGTAAAGGTAATTTTATGATTCACAAAAGAACACATACTGGAGAAAAACCCTACAGCTGTGAAATATGTGGGAAATCTTTTGTTTGTAAAGGTAATTTTATGATTCACAAAAGAACACACTGGAGAAAAACCCTACAGCTGTGAAATATGTGGGAAATCTTTTGTTTGTAAAGGTAATTTTATGATTCACAAAAGAACACATACTGGAGAAAAACCCTACATCTGTGAAATATGTGGGAAATCTTTTGTTTGTAAAGGTAATTTTATGATTCACAAAAGAACACATACTGGAGAAAAACCCTACAGCTGTGAAATATGTGGGAAATCTTTTGTTTGTAAAGGTAATTTTATGATTCACAAAAGAACACACTGGAGAAAAACCCTACAGCTGTGAAATATGTGGGAAATCTTTTGTTTGTAAAGGTAATTTTATGATTCACAAAAGAACACATACTGGAGAAAAACCCTACATCTGTGAAATATGTGGGAAATCTTTTGTTTGTAAAGGTAATTTTATGATTCACAAAAGAACACATACTGGAGAAAAACCCTACAGCTGTGAAATATGTGGGAAATCTTTTGTTTGTAAAGGTAATTTTATGATTCACAAAAGAACACACTGGAGAAAAACCCTACAGCTGTGAAATATGTGGGAAATCTTTCATGAGGAGTAGTCTCCTGAGCCAAAATAAAATGATACACACTAGAAAGAAACCCTACCACTGTTAAATATGTGGAAAATCTTTTGTAAAAAAACTATATTTTAACAATACACAAACGTAGTCACACTGGTGAAAAACCCTACCATTGAGAAATATGTGGGAAATCTTTTGTAAAAAATTATATTTTAACAATACACAAACGTAGTCACACTGGTGAAAAACCCTACCATTGAGAAATATGTGGGAAATCTTTTGTAAAAAATTATATTTTAACAATACACAAACGTAGTCACACTGGTGAAAAACCCTACCATTGAGAAATATGTGGGAAATCTTTTGTAAAAAATTATATTTTAACAATACACAAACGTAGTCACACTGGTGAAAAACCCTACCATTGAGAAATATGTGGGAAATCTTTTGTAAAAAATTATATTTTAACAATACACAAACGTAGTCACACTGGTGAAAAACCCTACCATTGAGAAATATGTGGGAAATCTTTTGTAAAAAATTATATTTTAACAATACACAAACGTAGTCACACTGGTGAAAAACCCTACCATTGAGAAATATGTGGGAAATCTTTTGTAAAAAATTATATTTTAACAATACACAAACGTAGTCACACTGGTGAAAAACCCTACCATTGAGAAATATGTGGGAAATCTTTTGTAAAAAATTATATTTTAACAATACACAAACGTAGTCACACTGGTGAAAAACCCTACCATTGAGAAATATGTGGGAAATCTTTTGTAAAAAATTATATTTTAACAATACACAAACGTAGTCACACTGGTGAAAAACCCTACCATTGAGAAATATGTGGGAAATCTTTTGTAAAAAATTATATTTTAACAATACACAAACGTAGTCACACTGGTGAAAAACCCTACCATTGAGAAATATGTGGGAAATCTTTTAACAGCCAGTCACCTGAACAGGCACAAAATTATACACACAGGAGACAGTACATCACTCAAATATGTGGGAGATCATTTGGAAGAAATAATCTTAATGAACACAAATGTAGTCACACTGGAGAAAAACCCTTCCACTGTCGAATATGTGGAAATTCTTTGATCTGTAACAGTGATCTTAATTCACACAAAATTATACGCACTGGAGATAAGCCACATCACTGTTAAATATGTAGGAAATCTTTTGTTTGTGTAATTTAACCCTTTAGCATTCACATTATTCCATATTTACTATTGTATTTTCACACAACATTTACATTACTCTATATATACTATTGTATGCTCACAGTAAAGGCTTTACCTCAAATAATATCTCACATAACATCTCGTATACGAGAGACGTGTGTTGACGTGTGTGAACAAGCTCGGCTACCGAGTTGGATTTACTTACTCAAAAGTGAGTTATGATTTATTGTTTTTGTACTGTAATATACGTTAACCCCTTGCCTGGGTCGTCAAACTTTGAGTTTATTTATTTTCGCCCCTTTTTGGGGCGAATTTTCCATTTAAAAATCTATTACAGCAAACTGATAGAAATGGACGGAATTTTCACATCTCATCCTAACGTGAAAGCCACGCCCTCTAAGAAAGGTGATACAGAGAAGCTAGAAGCACAAGGCTCTAAGTCTTCCCTCCCCACTTCTGCAAAAGAAACATGGAACACGGAATTAAAAGAAAAATTTGTAAAAATGGGTGAAAACCCAGAAAGTCATAAACGCAGACAAAAACAACAATGACAATAACAGCACGACCAACAACAGCAATAGTCACAACACCAACCAAGGAAAAAATAACGATAACACCAAACAAAGCGAACCCACTACTGGTGCCTCCTTTGCACAGGCGGTCCGAAAAACACAGACCTGCAAGCAACTGGACATTACAACTCTGAGAGAAAAGATGAAGGAAGCAAAACAGTATGTGACTTTCAAAGAAGGAGGAGACTTCACAATCACCTCCCCACAAGAAATCAAAAGAGACACGACACTAAGAACGATATCTTTCAGAACAATTTCCAACATAACAAGGAAACCAGCTCAATTATCCCAAAAAGAGATTGAGCTGGTCCTAAAAAATGTGTGGAGTGATATATCGTTCATACAAAAAGGGCCACTCTATGGGAATATAACGGTGCTAATGAAGGATCAATTGACGGCCAGCAAATACTCTGTGGCGCCAATTGTTTCCAAGCTACACACATTTTTCCCCACATATTTGGGGAAAAGAACGCAAAAAATTAAGAGTCTCCGGAATCCGGCCAAATGCATGCATTTCCTGGGTACTAACAGGATTTTTAGAAGACGAGGACGGAATCCTCTCAGTAGGAGAAGTCACCACAGACGTTTTCGGCGGTTTGAGCATGGAGGTTCTGGTCCAAATGAGACCAGAACGAATAGCTAGAATACCACAGAGGGTGTCCCTCGATGGAGAAACATTTATATACATTTCAGCCGAAGGTAGGAGGCCCATATATTACTACTGTTCAAGCAGGGGTCATCTAAGGGCTGCCTGTCCTCAATTGACAAAAAAAAAGGCTCTTTTGCCTACACCCCACACACCACTACCGCCACCACCACCACTACCACCACAACAACAACAAAAATAACACAAGACACGGCCCCACCCAAAACAACTCCAAAAACACACACAAACACAACAAAACCCCAAAATACACCACTACCCGACAGCACGGACGAGGACCCAGCTGAAACGGCACCTAGTGACGAAGAGGGGGAACCCTTCCAACCTGTAAAAAGAAAAAAAAGAAAGCACCACTCGAACATAAACGAAACAAACACACAACCACCAACAAAAACAAAACAAAACAAACAGAACAAACAAAATCCACCCCACCCCAAAACAACACATACAACAAAACGCAAGAACAACAAACAAACAACACAAATAAAACAGTATACATACATTAACACAAATAACAAAGAACTAGTAAAAACAATACACAAAGACCCTTCGGTGGAAACTGAAGGGCAATTCTTTGCAAGCGCGGCCAACAAACCGCATTTAAAAATGATAAGACTCCCAATGGAAACCTATGCCAAACTAAGAGAGAACTGTCCTGTGGACGTGGGGGAAACATGTACTCGACCCTATAACCGCGTCCTCTTGAAACGTTTCCCCACCCACACCCAAGACACCCACACCTCACCAAACACCCCCACCCCACCATAGAACAACACCCCTCCAATACGCCCATGGATATTGTGCAACCTGCTCCTCAGGAGCCGAACAGGTAGGTCTTTCCTCTTTTAACCAACATGGCTGATATAAGAGTTGGGTGTCTGAATGTACGCGGCCTGGGACTGTCTTGGAAACAAGGCAAACTTTTAAACGATCTCAGGTCGCATAGAATGTATGTAATGGCTATTTGCGAGTCCAGGATCAGCAGCGAGCACCACCTGGCGCCCCTCTTCGACGACTTTGAGATCTTCGCATCTCTCTGTCAACTGGGGGGTGTGGGTGGAGTTGTTGTACTGCTGCGAAAACACCTGGGCCTCGCCATACAGAAGGTGCACCTGGACCCGGAGGGTCAACTGGTGGTTTTAGACATCAGCAGTAGTGAAAGTGGAGCCCTTAGACTAATTGCTGTGTACGCCCCTTTTTGGGCAGCGCGGCCGGACTACTTCCAACGTCTGGAAACTTTTCTGGGAACATCCCGCTCCTTGCTTTTAGTGGGGGACTGGAATGGTATCCTGGATGCACATTGGGACTATGTAGGGGCATGTGCCAATAGAGGGGGGTGTAAAAGCCTCAAAAGGTTAATCGGCCGATTTGACCTGGCCGATAGATAGCGACTAGATTTTCCGACTGTACCACTATGGACGTGGACCAATCGCAGCGGAATATCTAGGTCGTACCTAGATAGGGTCCTAGTTAGAGATAAGGATAGGGACACATTTAGCTGTCCAAAAATGTTCATGGTTGACTATTCGGATCACAAGTTAGTGACCTGCATAGCCAACCTTGATAGAACCCATAGACAGGGACCCGGTTACTGGAAGCTGAACTTATCCTTACCGACAAGCAAAGCTTACAGTAAACGGATTAGCACGTTAGTTAAGCAGAGTTTGACAGGGGCAATTGTCAACAACAGGTGGTGGAGCTCTCTTAAGAGAGCAATTAGAATAGAATCCATAGGTTTTAGTCAGGAATTAGCAAGGGATAGGAACAAGATGGAAAGGGAATTAGTAGATAGAGTAGAAGAGGCGATTAGGAGTGGCAATGTAGCCGGCGTGCTGGCATCAAGAATGGCCTTAGACCAGTTCTTTGATGTGAAGCACGAGGGCTGCGTTGTCAGGAGTAAAATACGTGCTCTGGGTAATGAGGGAGCCAAAGCTGTTAGCTGGGCCCGAGTGACAGAGGCAAAAAGTGGGAACAAGTCCACGATTTGGTCTTTGAAGGACCAGGATGGGCGTGTGATCCTTGAACCTGGGCAGATGTGTGCGGCCTTTCAGCGGCACTTTGCACGACTGTTCGAGAGGGGCGGCGCGCCGGGTGAGACTATGGATTTCAATCCATACCTCGACGGTCTGCCGCGCCTCTCGGACACGGAGGCGAAGTCCTACGAAAGGACGATTTCAGCTGCTGAGATAGGGGCGGCGCTGAGCCAATGCGGCAAACGCAAATCCCCGGGTCTCGATGGTCTACCATACGAGCTATATGTAGCGATGCCGGACTTGTTCTCCGATATCCTCGAAGCGGTCTACTGCAACTGGCAGCAGAACGGGAGAATTCCCAGTTCTGTGACCAAGGGCGTAGTTACGCTGGTGAGGAAGGATGAGAACAAGGGGGATGGCATAAGTAACTTCAGGCCCATAACTCTGCTAAATACATAGTTAAAGATTTTGGCCAAGGTGTTAGCGAAGAGGTTGGCGCTTGTCGTTGGAAACCTGGTGGGAGAAGCGCAGACATGCGCAATCCCGTCCAGGTCCATTCACGACAATCTCCACCTTATGCGATACATCATAGAGAGGGTAGGGAATGAACCCGGCTTTGGTGGGGCCCTGATCAACTTGGATCAATCTAAAGCTTTCGATAGGGTTGACCATCGTTACCTGGATGCGGTGCTCGCGGCGGCAGGCTTCGGACCCGTTTTCAGGGGTTGGATTGCTGTGATGCACAGCAGCAACGTCTGCTCAAGGGTCAAGGTGAACGGCCACCTCTCGGAGCCGTTACAAATCATGCGATCCATCCGACAGGGATGCCCTCTCTCCTCCCTACTGTATGTGCTGGCTCTTGAGCCACTACTGCGGAAGTTGGAGCGGTTGCAGGGCATCCCTTTGGAACCGGGATTGCAGAAAGCGGCGTCGGCCTACGCCGATGACGTGACAGTAATGGTGTCGAAAACCTCGCAAATCAGTGAGATCGGCACCTTACTGGAGGAATATGAAAGGTTTACAGGAGCCAAGCTGAACTGGGACAAGTCCATCTGTTTGCAACTCGGAACATGGAGAGGCAAACCGATGCCCTCCAACGCCGTCGTCGGACGCTGGACGGAGGGCGCGGTGAAGCTGCTTGGGGTCTGGTTCGGACCAGACCTCCAGGTGGAGAAAAACTGGAACGAGGTAACGGCCAGGGTGTTTGCACTCACCCAGAAGTGGGCCCAGTGCAAACTATCCCTGAAAGGTCGAGCGGAGGTGGCGAATACTTATATAGCATCCGTCATCTACTACCGCTTGACCGTCGTGCCTTGCCCAGTGAAAAGACTCGCCAAAATGGAGTGCGCGCTGTTCCAATTTCTTTGGAACAAGCGGACCCGTTTGGTGAGGAGATCCATCTGCTGTCAACACCCTTCGAAAGGAGGGCTGGGGATGCCGTGGCTACAGATGCGTAAACACGCATTAAGGCTACGGCACCTCCAGGTATTCCTCACCGGTCAACCGGTGTGGGCCCCGTTTGTGAGGCGAGCCTTTCCCAGACTCGTCTCGCTCACCGTGCTGCAATCCTGGGTCAAGCAAAGACCGAGAAAAGTGGGCGACTGGCACATTGAATGTGCCCAGGCGCTCACGGCCCTCTGGAAAGCAGACCCGGCAATCAGTGGAGACTCCACCTCGACATTCTATAGAGGGTTGGTACGCAGCAGGTGCGACGATGCTCTCGGAGAAGCTCTAGGCATGGAGGAAGATGAACTGGCCAGTCTGTTCGGTAGGACGTTTGGCCCTAGAACGATGGACAACTTGCAAAAGTCCCTGGCTTGGCAGTGCTACCGAGGGGCTCTACCCGTTCGAGACAAGCTCCACAGGCATGGAAGCCTGGGTAGGGATCCTTTGAATAAGATCTGTCCGAGATGCGTGCATGACGACGAAACCGTTGCGCACGCATTCGTACACTGCCCAGGCATTGCTGACCTGTGGGGCTATGTGGAACGACTACTGTCGAGGGTGGGACCAATCCGGTTGACCACCGAGTCCATTGTCACGATCAAACCGCCTCCCCCTTTCAAAAATGAAGGAGAGGCGGTTTTTCTCTGTGTGATAGCCATGGCTAAAGAAGTTGTATGGTGGACGAGGCTGAAAGGGCTGAGGTCAGACACCTTTCTCTCCGGCCAACAACTGGTCCCCTTTTTCAAATACCATTTTAAAAGAAGGATCAGAATGGAGAGAGAGGTGCTCTACCCCAGCAAGTTTTATGAAAGGTGGGTGAAAGTAGGGAGAATGGCCAGAGTGAATGGGTCTTCTCTCTATATCAGCCTGTAGGTGAAAGAAGAGGAAAAAGAGGAGACGAGGGAAGCACCTACTCTTTGTGCTCCTGAGGAGAAGGGTTGCACATTTTTTCCGGGGTGTGTGCGACCCATGTTAATGCCCCCTCCCTATTGAGGACTTCGTTTGTTGTTGTTATTTCATTGTTATATTTTTGTACTCGTTAATTATATGTAAACTTCCCCCCTTGTATCTGTCCCTACCTTTTGTGCCCTAGTGGCAAATAAAGAAACCACTCTATATATACTATTGTATTGTCACAGTAAAGGCTTTACCTCACATAATATCTCACATAACATTTACATTACTCTATATATACTATTGTATTTTCACAGTAAAGGCTTTACCTCACATAATATCTCACATAACATTTACATTATTCTATATATACTATTGTATTGTCACAGTAAAGGCTTTCTCTTACATAATTATCTCACATAATATTTACATTACTCTATATATGCTATTGTATTTTCACAGTAAAGGCTTTACCTCACATAATATCTCACATAACATTTACACTACTCTATATATACTATTGTATTTTCACAGTAAAGGCTTTACCTTACATAATATCTCACATAACATTTACATTACTCTATATATACTATTGTATTTTCACAGTAAAGGCTTTACCTCACATAACATTTACATTACTCTATACTATTGTATTTTCACAGTAAAGGCTTTACCTTACATAATATCTCACATAATATTTACATTACTCTATATATACTATTGTATTTTCACAGTAAAGGCTTTACCTCACATAATATCTCACATAACATTTACACTACTCTATATATACTATTGTATTTTCACAGTAAAGGCTTTCTCTTACATAATTATCTCACATAACATTTACATTACTCTATATATACTATTGTATTTTCACAGTAAAGGCTTTACCTCACATAATATTTCACATAACATTTACACTACTCTATATATACTATTGTATTTTCACAGTAAAGGCTTTAGCTCACATAATATCTCACATAACATTTACATTACTCTATATATACTATTGTATTTTCACAGTGAAGGCTTCACCTCACATAATATCTCACATAACATTTACATTACTCTATATATACTATTGTATTTTCACAGTGAAGGTTTCACCTCACATAATATCTCACATAACATTTACATTACTCTATATATACTATTGTATTTTCACAGTGAAGGTTTCACCTCACATAATATCTCACATAACATTTACATTACCCTATATATACTATTGTATTTTCACAGTAAAGGCTTTCTCTTACATAATTATCTCACATAACATTGAATCTATGAGATTTTGATATTATTTAATTTGAGAATAATACCTTAATGTAGGTATGAACAGCCAGTTAAAACAGGTAGAGGTGAGGGAGTTTTGGCCGGATATAGCCGGTTTAAATGCTAAAGGGTTAATAATACACAACAGAGTACACACTGGAGAAAAACCCTACAGCTGTGAAATATGTGGCAAATCTTTTGGGAGAAATCGTGATTTACAGAAAAGATTAGACACTGGAGAAAATCCTTAATTGTAAATTATAAAGTTTTAGTTAAGAAATATTTACATCCTGGACAGAACCTCTATCACTGAAATATGTAGAGAATTGTTGAGTATGAAGTACATCCGGTCCAAAATAAATGAGGTTGTGTAGGTGTCACAACAAAAAAATACACACAGTCCACGCTGTAATGTGGCCGTGTAGGTAACACGGTAAAAACCTCCCAGTCCCACACTGTAAATGTGGTTGGTGTTAGGAAGGGCATCCAGCTGTAGAAAACCTGCCAGACAGTCCACGCTGTAATGTGGCCATGTAGGCAACACGGTAAAAACCTCCCAGTCCCACACTGTAAATGTGGTTGGTGTTAGGAAGGGCATCCAGCTGTAGAAAACCCGCCAGACAGTCCACGCTGTCATGTGGCCGTGTAGGCAACACGGTAAAAACCTCCCAGTCCCACACTGTAAATGTGGTTGGTGTTAGGAAGGGCATCCAGCCGTAGAAAACCTGCCAGACAGTCCTATACCAGCGAGACACGGTCACCCGACCAACCTTGCCTCAAGTGGGACAATTCCCGTCTACACCCATGCTAGCGTGGAGGATAGACAATGATGATGATGATGATGTAAGTCTACAGTAATAATCCACAGCTGATGATGGTAGAACTAATACTACATCTAGGATGGAGCTGTTACTACTGACACATATATCTTAGACCTCTTCCAGAGAAATACCACCAGTCTGATTGTCATAGGGCAGTCGTGGGTAACCTGTGGCCCGTGAATCTGTCTCAATGGCCCGCCTAACTCACCTAAGTGAAATCTTTCTGATATTTTTTTACCCCAACTTTTTAGTCGTAATTTATCTCTCTATCATTTTTACGAGGAAAACAACATGTAGGAATTACCTCCCCTTGTTTTTAATGTGGACACGAATGTAAATTAGTGCTTGCGACCCACCTGATGATGAGCTATATCTCATGTGGCCCTCTTCTCGAAATAGGTTGCCCATGCCTGTCGTAAAGTCAATGACAGACATTCTCCAGCCACAGACCAACAGACATGTCAAACTAAGGGTCCCCTGAGATCCACATGGGCCACATGTGTTGTCTGAGGGCCACATGGGCCACATATGTGTTGTCTGAGGGCCACATGGGTCACATATGTGTTGTCTGAGGGCCACATGGGCCACATATGTGTTGTCTGAGGGCCACATGGGTCACATGTGTTGTCTGAGGGTCACATGTGTTGTCTGAGGGCCACACGTTACAACTAATTTTTTAAAATTTTATATTATGAAGATAAAACATGTTCGCGCTGAAAAAATCATTATGCGGGCCGCAGGTGTGTTGTAAAGGGTCACGGGCTGCTTGTTTGGCATACCTGTGCTATGGCCAACAGATCTGCTACAGCCACTGACCAACAGATCTGCTCCAGCCACTGACCAACAGATCTGCTCCAGCCACTGACCAACAGATCTGCTACAGCCACTGGCCAACAGATCTGCTACAGCCACTGGCCAACAGATCTGCTACAGCCACTGGCCAACAGATCTCCAGCCACTAGCCAACAGATCTGCTCCAGCCACTGACCAACAGATCTGCTACAGCCACTGACCAACAGATCTGCTCCAGCCACTGACCAACAGATCTGCTCCAGCCACTGACCAACAGATCTGCTCCAGCCACTGACCAACAGATCTGCTGCAGCCACTGACCAACAGATCTGCTCCAGCCACTGACCAACAGATCTGCTACAGCCACTGACCATCAGATCTGCTCCAGCCACTGACCAACAGATCTGCTCCAGCCACTGACCAACAGATCTGCTCCAGCCACTGACCAACAGATTTGCTCCAGCCACTGACCAACAGATCTGTTCCAGCCACTGACCAACAGATCTGCTCCAGCCACTGACCAACAGATCTGCTCCAGCCACTGACCAACAGATCTGCTCCAGCCACTGACCAACAGATCTGCTCCAGCCACTGACCAACAGATCTGCTCCAGCCACTGACCAACAGATCTGCTCCAGCCACTGACCAACAGATCTGCTCCAGCCACTGACCAACAGATCTGCTCCAGCCACTGACCAACAGATCTGCTCCAGCCACTGACCAACAGATCTGCTCCAGCCACTGACCAACAGATCTGCTACAGCCACTGACCAACAGATCTGCTACAGCCACTGACCAACAGATCTGCTCCAGCCACTGACCAACAGATCTGCTACAGCCACTGACCAACAGATCTGCTACAGCCACTGACCAACAGATCAGCTACAGCCACTGACCAACAGTGAAATATGTAGGGAACCATTCAGCATAAAGTAAGTCTATATTTGTCGGGTGTTGGAAATCCTTTTGGAAAGTCTTATAATCCACAACTACACACTGGAGAAAGGTTTAGTTTCTATTATTTGTCATTAAAGTTTCTTATGGAGACACAACCCACAATCTCATTAAACACGACTGAAGAAAACACAGGATTACTGGCTTAAAACCTTGTGACGCTAAACTCCGCCAGTTGCAGACTGCGCATCAACATGAGATATTTTGCTCCACAAAGTTCGATCACCAACAGCAGAGCTTAAAGAGCAAAGATCAAGTCCAGTCCATAAGTTGACATTATCAAGCCAGAGTTTTGGCTGTCAGCCTCTGCTTCTCTTACCAGCCACCCTTCTTTCCAGGAATATATAATACCTTTCAATCACCAACAACAGAGTTTAAAGATCAAAGGTCAAGTCCAGTCTATAAGTTGACATTATCAAGCCATAGTTATGGCTGCCGGCCTCTGCTTCTCTTACCAGCCACTCTTCCTTCCAGGAATAACCTACTCACACCACGAGTTGATCTTTTTATATGACCGTATAGTTTAAGTACTCTTGACTTGACAATTGATGTAATTGATTTAAGTTTGTTAATGTTGAGCAGTTCACTGATACAGATACAGTCACTGAGCCACTTGCCAGACTTAAGTCTCATGATGTGGTTGTTAAAACCTTATAGATGTGAAATCTGGGGTAAATTATTCCCATTCAAAGACCATGTTGTTAAACATAAATATATTGGAGGAAGAAAATATTGAAATGATTTGTGGAAAATATTCTTTATAAGATTTATTGAAAATCTTATCAGTGAAATATTTCAGAATTATAAAATTAGGATTCTCAGGAAAATGGGTAAACTTGGCGTATGGAAACTGTTAGAACAGCAAAATACTGTCGAAGGTTCCTTCAAGTCAACTCACATTGAGTCACTGATCTCTGTCCTTCGAGGTAATATTTTACTCAACACTGCTTCAATGGTATTTTGCTGTTTTAACAGCTTCCAGACGCTGAGTTTTCCCATTTTCCTGAGAATCCTAATACACTCGCGTCTCAAAACTCTATTTTCAAGTTAATTTGTTTAATTATAAACTTGTTTTTGTCAAATACATACACACTGGACAAACAGTTTTATCAGTGTGAAATATGTGGGGAATCATTGAATGTGAAATATGTCAACAATATTAATCCACACCTGAATACTGAAGATGATGATGATGATGATATAAACATATACAGTTGTCCCCTGGTATTTGCAGAGGTTATGTTTCTAGAGCTCCTGCGAAGAGTGAATAACTGTGAATATTGGACGTGGTCTATAAAAATGCCTATAAACATCAAAATATAACATAAAATAAAATAAAAAATAGGGAGAGTCTTATACGAAGGGGCGTCCAATAGGCCAGCAAATACGGTATATTGTTGTTGATAATTTAGTGTTAATCATCATCATCATCATCATCATCATCATTTTACGTCCACTTTTCCCTGCTTGCAAGGGTGGGACGGGAACTGATTCTGGCTTGATTTCTACAGTTAGATGCCCTTCCTAACACCAACCTCATTTACAGTGAGTGCTGGGTGCTTTTTTGCCCTGGCACCTCCACGACCACTTTGCAGTGGAATGATAGGGACCCCACCCCAGTCCCTATCATCTCATTTCTACAGCTGAGTAAACTGGAGCAACGTGAAATAAAGTGTCTTGCTCAAGGAAACAACACATCACCCGGTCTGAGAATTGAACTCACAACCTTTCGATTGCAAGGCCAATGCTCTAACCACTAAGCCATGTGCCTCCATATATATATATATTGCCATGAAAAAAGCAATTAAAAATCCACGCAAGATATTTACAATTCCATGAATATTTGGTGGTTTCTAGGAATAATTATTAGTTAAGTTCTGAGGAAAATCCCATGAATAACTAGGACTGAGAATTCCAGGGGTACACTGGATATGGTTAGTGTGGAAATACAGAATAAATAAAAAATGAAACAGTTAAGAAACATTGTTGTATTTAAAAAGACTTGTTACTCCTTTTTTAAATTTTTTTTGTATGTTTAAATATTCCATGATTGTTATTTGCTCCATCTTCCCACTTTCATCCACTGTAAAGTGGTCATGTAGGTGTCACAATAAACAACACCCAGTCCACACTGTAAAATGGTCATGTAGGTGTCACAACAAACAACACCCAGTCCACACTGTAAAGTGGTCATGTAGGTGTCACAACAAAAAGTACCCAGTCCACACTGTAAAGGGGTCATGTAGGTGTCGCAACAAAAGTACCCAGTCCACACTGTAAAATGGTCATGTAGGTGTCACAACAAACAACACCCAGTCCACACTGTAAAGTGGTCATGTAGGTGTCACAACAAAAAGTACCCAGTCCACACTGTAAAGTGGTCATGTAGGTGTCACAACAAAAGTACCCAGTCCACACTGTAAAGTGGTCATGTAGGTGTCACAACAAAAAGTACCCAGTCCACATTTAACAATTTCTTAACTAAAAATACCCTTTGTTAAATATATATCTAAGGCGGGTAAAATTCCCCGAGATCCATGGACGAGTTCTCTCCAGCAGTCTCTGTCCCTCATTATCGCTGCCATGTCCTGCGTCTCCAACAGACCAGTGTCTGTCCTTAGGGCATCAACATACGTTAACCTTGGTCTTCCTCTTCCAGTGTGCCCATGTAGGGGCTCCGACAGGAGCACTGAGTGCAGTGTCAACTCTGGATGTCGGTGAGCATGTCCAGCTAACCTCAGTCTCCCTCTTCTAGTGTGTCCATGTAGGGGCTCCCACAGGAGCACTGAGTGCAGTGTCAACTCTGGATGTCGGTGAGCATGTCCAGCTAACCTCAGTCTCCCTCTTCTAGTGTGTCCATGCAGGGGCTCCCACAGGAGCACTGAGTGAAGTGTCAACTCTGGATGTCGGTGAGCATGTCCAGCTAACCTCAGTCTCCCTCTTCTAGCGTGTCCATGTAGGGGCTCCCACAGGAGCACTGAGTGTAGTGTCAACTCTGGATGTCGGTGAGCATGTCCAGCTAACCTCAGTCTCCTCTGTGTCACTTTGGAGCTGACTTTTGGGAGGCTCCCGTACAGCTCTGAGTTCTTCATCCTCAGTGTATACTGATTAATGTTCAGAAATATATATATCGTAGTGAAAGAGTGAAGAATAACATGGTGGCTGTACAAAAAGGTTTTTATTTACAGTATTAACAATTGTTTCACTGATTGGGTGAGTCTAAAGGCTGCTGATCACTCAACCTTAAATACAATGTTTGTCTCTGATCAAGTCATCATGTGTTACACCCTCCAGTATTCTGATGATTTTATCAGAGAGACACTGTATTTAAGGTCGAGTGACACAATTTCTAACGATCAGCGGCCTTTAGACTCACCTAATCAATGAAACAATTGTTAATACTGTAAATAAAACCCTTTTTGTACAGCCGACCACGTTATTCTTCACTCTTTCACTATTATTACTCCAAGAATAACCTACATGGGAATTCTCTTAAACTCGCTACCTGACTAAGGAAACTTGTTGAGTCAAACAAAGCCGTACGTTAAAACTACCCACAGTACAGAGTACTCACAACCTTAAAGATAACTTATCTTATATATATATATATAGGGGGTCGTAGAGCAAAAGAAGAGGGAATGCCAGAGACTGTGTACCTTAAAAGATTTATTAGCCCCTATTTCAGACTGTGAAGGTACAAGGCTTAGTGGTTAGAGCATTGGGCTTGGAATTGAAAGGTTGTGAGTTCAATTCTCAGACCGGGTGATGTGTTGTGTCCTTGAGCAAGACACTTTATTTCACATTGCTCCAGTTTACTCAGCTGTAGAAATGAGATGATAGGACTGGGGTCCCTATCATTAAATCACTCAAGACACTGCCAACGAGATCTACCTTGGAGGTGGCCAGCTAAACCTGCATAGGTGTGAGCTGTCACAACAACATACTTCGTATTTGCATCCATCAACGGGAGTGGTTTTTCAAAGAGAAAATAAAAATGTTGTTGAACGTTGCTGGTTGTATGATTCTGTTTAAAAGTGTTTCTATTTGGGGCCCAAGGCCAGCAATTATAACAGTGTATTACTGGTACTTTATTTTATCGACCCCGTAAGGATGAAAGGCAAAGTTAACCGCGGCGGGATTTGAACTGAGATCATAAAGGGCCGTAACTCTGTGCTGCAAAGCATGGAGTTCGACCCTCTACCGATACTGCCAATCCACCGCTTTCATCATTTTCATTTCATTTTACGTCCACTTTTCCCTGCTTGCAAGGGTGGGACGGGAACTGATTCTGGCTTGATTTCTACAGCTGGATGCCCTTCCTAACACCAACCTCATTTACAGTGAGTGCTGGGTGCTTTTTTGCCGTGGCACCTCCACGACCACTTTGTAGTGGAATGATAGGGACCCCAGTCCCTATCATCTCATTTCTACAGCTGAGTAAACTGGAGCAATGTGAAATAAAGTGTCTTGCTCAAGGAAACAACACATCACCCGGTCTGAGAATTGAACTCACAACCTTTCTATTGCAAGGCCAATGCACTAACCACTAAGCCATGTGCCTCCATATTTCGTATGTTATGCTTTATTCTGTTTAAAATTGAAAGGTGTCATTGGACTTGCGCATGGGTGGCTGTACGTTATGTCTAAAATTGAAAAAACATTTTGACAGTTGTTTGTTGGACCTGCGCACACGTGGGGTAAACGACAGTTTGTTCTAGATATTGCTGCTGTAACCGTGTCTTAGCCAATATCACACCAACCATAGACTGCCTCTCTCGGATCTTGTTTATTGGAGGTTCTAATCGATTTATCCAGAGAGCTTCGTTCACCCTTAGAGTGCCGTGTTTCCTCACTTGTTGGTGTGTTTCTGGAAGGAGAAGTCTCTGGTGCTGACATGCTCCCTAATACGTAGATAATATAATATACTCAATGTGGTCTACTTTCGTGGTAGAGTCTATACCATAATAATAATAATAATAATAATGAAATTATTGTTTACAGTGCTCAGGTGCACTACAACTCATCAAAGGTGCATGTTATAGTACATAGAATAATATACAGATGTCAGGAAAGTGAACAGTATATGAGTCTTGTTATACAGACACATACATGTGTGTGTGAATAGAAGGGGAATATCAGGTGTAGTGTTGGAGAATCTCAGAAAATATGGAGGTTTTAAAGGATGCAGTGTCTCGACAGCTAACAACTGATGCAGGTAGTTTGTTCCATGGAGGTTTAAAGGATGCAGTGTCTCGACAGCTAACAACTGATGCAGGGAGTTTGTTCCATGGAGGTTTTAAAGGATGTAGTGTCTCGACAGCTAACAACTGAAGCAGGTAGTTTGTTCCATGGAGGTTTTAAAGGATGCTGTGTCTCGACAGCTAACAACTGATGCTGGTAGTTTGTTCCATGGAGGTTTTAAAGGATGCAGTGTCTCGACAGCTAACAACTGATGCAGGTAGTTTGTTCCATGGAGGTTTAAAGGATGCAGTGTCTCGACAGCTAACAACTGATGCAGGTAGTTTGTTCCATGGAGGTTTTAAAGGATGCAGTGTCTCGACAGCTAACAACTGATGCAGGTAGTTTGTTCCATGGAGGTTTTAAAGGATGCAGTGTCTCGACAGCTAACAACTGATGCAGGTAGTTTGTTCCATGGAGGTTTTAAAGGATGCAGTGTACCGACAGCTAACAACTTTACGGGGTCGATAAAATAGAGTACCAGTAATACACTGGAATAATTGCTGTAAAAATAGAAACAATTATTACCTCCATTTTGCATTGTTTAACCCTTTAGTACTTAAACCAGCCATCGTCTAGCCAGAATCCTCTCATCTCTTTCTGTTCAAACCTGCTGTAACCAGTCTCTCATACTGGTTAAGGTATTGTTCTCAAAATAAATAATATCAAAATCTCGTAGATTCAATGTTATGTGAGATATTATGTGAGATAAAGCCTTTACTGTGAAAATACAATAGTATATATAGAGTAATGTAAATGTTATGTGAGATATTATGTGAGGTAAAGCCTTTACTATGAAAATACAATAGTATATATAGAGTAATGTAAATGTTATGTGAGGTAAAGCCTTTACTGTGAAAATACAATAGTAAATATAGAGTAATGTAAATGTTATGCGAGATATTATGTAAGGTAAAGCCTTTACTGTGAAAATACAATAGTATATATAGAGTAATGTAAATGTTATGTGAGATATTATGTGAGGTAAATACTTTACTGTGAAAATACAATAGTATATATAGAGTAATGTAAATTTTATGTGAGATATTATGTAAGAGAAAGCCTTTACTGTGAAAATACAATAGTATATATAGAGTAATATAAATGCTAAAGGGTTAATAGAAAATTTATTATAAATTTATTACAAAAAGTTTATTTATTTTAAAAAATTCAAAATGTTTAATTCTGCCAGGAATTGTGACTGACAGATAATACCAGCAATGGAAACATTGTTTCCTTGGTCTGATCTGCCAGGAATTGTGACCAATAGTGTGAAATGTTGTGTAGTGTGGTGTGGTGTGGTGTAGTGTGGTGTGATGTAGTGTTTTGGTGTTGTGTGGTGGTATGTAGTGTAGAGTGGTGTGTTGTGGTTGTGTGTATTGTGGTGTGTTGTGGTTGTGTGTATTGTGGTGTGGTGTAGTGTAGTGTGATGTGGTGTAGTGTAGTGTAGTGTGGTATGTTGTAGTGTGTGTGTGGTGTAGTGTGGTGTGGGGTGGTGTAGTGTAGTGTAGTGTAATGTGGTGTGGTGTGTTGTAGTGTGGTGTGGTGTATGTAGTGTGGTGTGGTGTAGTGTAGTGTATGTAGTGTGGTGTAGTGTAGTGTGGTGTAGTGTAGTGTGGTGTATGTAGTGTGGTGTGGTGTAGTGTGGTGTGGTGTAGTGTAGTGTAATGTGGTGTGGTGTAGTGTGGTGTGGTGTGGTGTAGTGTAATGTGGTGTGGTGTACTGTAGTGTGGTGTGTTGTAGTGTGGTGTGGTGTGTTGTAAGATCATTCTTCTCTTCAAGAAAATCGTTTGACTTCATCCCCAAAGATGTAGGGGCTAAATTTAAAAACATCTGGGTGTCCAACATGTTTGACTGAGTCCTTGAAAGAGGAAGTACTCCACTTGAAAACTGGGATATCTCCATATGTGGGGCCCATGATGGCCACAAAGCTGAGCTCCTTTGCAAGACTGGAGTTGGTCAACTGAAGAAAACAGATAGACATTATATATATATATATATCAAGTAAGTATGTTTTTGAAACTGAGCGAGTTTGAAATTAGAAAATATATAGCTTTCACCATATTTTTAACTAAAGGAATTTTAGCTTGATAACGGGGTTTAGAACCCTCAGATAAATGGAAAAAGATGAGTATTGACGTACATGGAGGCACATGGCTTAGTGGTTAGAGCATTGGGCTTGCAATCGAAAGGT
>CAXHJY010001105.1:75000-207500 GCA_964016885.1 Eledone cirrhosa
AAGTACTCAGTCCACACTGTAAAGTGGTCATGTATGTGTCACAACAAAAAGTACCGAGTCCACACTGTAAAGTGGTCATGTAGGTGTCACAACAAAAAGTACCCAGTCCACACTGTAAAGTGGTCATGTAGGTGTCACAACAAAAAGTACCCAGTCTACACTGTAAAGTGGTCATGTAGGTGTCACAACAAAAAGTACCCAGTCCACTCTGTAAAGTGGTCATGTAGGTGTCACAACAAAAAGTACCCAGTCCACTCTGTAAAGTGGTCATGTAGGTGTCACAACAAAAAGTACCCAGTCCACTCTGTAAAGTGGTCATGTAGGTGTCACAACAAAAAGTACCCAGTCCACACTGTAAAGTGGTCATGTAGGTGTCACAACAAGAAGTACCCAGTCCACACTGTAAAGTGGTCATGTAGGTGTCACAACAAAAAGTACCCAGTCCACACTGTAAAGTGGTCATGTAGGTGTCACAACAAACACCCAGTCCACACTGTAAAGTGGTCATGTAGGTGTCACAACAAAAAGTACCCAGTCCACTCTGTAAAGTGGTCATGTAGGTGTCACAACAAAAAGTACCCAGTCCACTCTGTAAAGTGGTCATGTAGGTGTCACAACAAAAAGTACCCAGTCTACACTGTAAAGTGGTCATGTAGGTGTGTTACAACAAAAAGTACCCAGTCTACACTGTAAAGTGGTCATGTAGGTGTCACAACAAAAAGTAGCCAGTCCACACTGTAAAGTGGTCATGTAGGTGTCACAGCAAATAGTACCCAGTACACACTGTAAAGTGGTCATGTAGGTGTCACAACAAAAAGTACCCAGTACACACTGTAAAGTGGTCATGTAGGTGTCACAACAAAAAGTACCCAGTCCACACTATAAAGTGGTCATGTTGGTGTCACAACAAAAAGTACCCAGTCCACTCTGTAGAATGGTCATGTAGGTGTCACAACAAAAAGTACCCAGTCCACACTGTAAAGTGGTCATGTAGGTGTCATGACAAAAAACACCCAGTCCACACTGTAAAGTGGTCATGTAAGTGTCACAACAAAGAGTACCCAGTCCACACTGTAAAGTGGTCATATAGGTGTCACAACAAAATGTACCCAGTCCACACTGTAAAGTGGTCATGTAGGTGTCACAAACAAAATGTACCCAGTACACACTGTAAAGTGGTCATGTAGGTGTCACAACAAAAAGTACCCAGTCCACACTGTAAAGTGGTCATGTAGGTGTCACAACAAAAGTACCCAGTCCACACTGTAAAGTGGTCATGTAGGTGTCACAACAAAAAGCACCCAGTCCACACTGTAAAGTGGTCATGTAGGTGTCATGACAAACAACACCCAGTCCACACTGTAAAGTGGTCATGTAGGTGTCATGACAAAACGTACCCAGTCCACACTATAAAGTGGTCATGTAGGTGTCACAACAAAACGTACCCAGTCCACACTGTAAACTGGTTATGTAGGTGTCACAACAAAAAGCACCCAGTCCACACTGTAAAGTAGTCATGTAGGTGTCACAACAAAAAGTACCCAGTCCACACTGTTAAGTGGTCATGTAGGTGTCACAACCAAAAGTACCCAGTCCACACTGTAAAGTGGTCATGTAGGTGTCACAACAAAAAGTACCCAGTCCACACTGTAAAGTGGTCATGTAGGTGTCACAACAAAAAGTACCCAGTCCACACTGTAAAGTGGTCATGTAGGTGTCACAACAAAACGTACCCAGTCCACACTGTAAAGTGGTCATGTAGGTGTCACAACAAACAACATCCAGTCCACACTGTAAAGTGGTCATGTAGGAGTCACAACAAAAAGTAGCCAGTCCACACTGTAAATTGGTCATGTAGGTGTCACAACAAAAAGTACACAGTCCACACTGTAAAGTGGTCATGTAGGTGTCACAACAAAAAGTAGCCAGTCCACACTGTAAAGTGGTCATGTAGGTGTCACAACAAAAAGTACCCAGTCCACACTGTAAAGTGGTCATGTAGGTGTCACAACAAAAAGTACCCAGTCCACACTGTAAAGTGGTCATGTAGGTGTCACAACAAAAAGTACCCAGTCCACACTGTAAAGTGGTCATGTAGGTGTCACAACAAAAAGTACCCAGTCCACTCTGTAAAGTGGTCATGTAGGTGTCACAACAAAAAGTAGCCAGTCCACACTGTAAAGTGGTCATGTAGGTGTCACAGCAAATAGTACCCAGTACACACTGTAAAGTGGTCATGTAGGTGTGTTACAACAAAAAGTACCCAGTCTACACTGTAAAGTGGTCATGTAGGTGTCACAACAAAAAGTACCCAGTCCACACTGTAAAGTGGTCATGTAGGTGTCATGACAAACAACACCCAGTCCACACTGTAAAGTGGTCATGTAGGTGTCATGACAAAACGTACCCAGTCCACACTATGAAGTGGTCATGTAGGTGTCACAACAAAAGGTACCCAGTCCACACTGTAAAGTGGTTATGTAGGTGTCACAACAAAAAGCACCCAGTCCACACTGTAAAATGGTCATGTCAGTGTCACAACAAAAAGCACCCAGTCCACACTGTAAAGTAGTCATGTAGGTGTCACAACAAAACGTACCCAGTCCACACTGTAAAGTAGTCATGTAGGTGTCACAACAAAAAGTACCCAGTCCACACTGTAAAGTGGTCATGTAGGTGTCACAACCAAAGGTACCCAGTCCACACTGTAAAGTGGTCATGTAGGTGTCACAACAAAAAGTACCCAGTCCTCACTGTAAAGTGGTCATGTAGGTGTCACAACAAAAAGTACCCAGTCCACACTGTAAAGTGGTCATCTAGGTGTCACAACAAACAACACCCAGTCCACACTGTAAAGTGGTCATGTAGGTGTCACAACAAAAAGTAGCCAGTCCACACTGTAAAGTGGTCATGTAGGTGTCACAACAAACAACACCCAGTCCACACTGTAAAGTGGTCATGTAGGTGTCACAACAAAAAGCACCCAGTCCACACTGTAAAGTGGTCATGTCAGTGTCACAACAAAAAGCACCCAGTCCAAACTGTAAAGTGGTCATGTAGGTGTCACAACAAAAAGTACCCAGTCCACTCTGTAAAGTGGTCATGTAGGTATCACAACAAAAAGTAGCCAGTCCACACTGTAAAGTGCTCATGTAGGTGTCACAACAAAAAGTACCCAGTCCACACTGTAAAGTGGTCATGTAGGTGTCACAGCAAATAGTACCCAGTACACACTGTAAAGTGGTCATGTAGGTGTCACAACAAAAAGTACCCAGTACACACTGTAAAGTGGTCATGTAGGTGTCACAACAAAAAGTACCCAGTCCACACTATAAAGTGGTCATGTAGGTGTCACAACAAAAAGTACCCAGTCCACTCTGTAGAATGGTAATGTAGGTGTCACAACAAAAAGTACCCAGTCCACACTGTAAAGTGGTCATGTAGGTGTCATGACAAAAAACACCCAGTCCACACTGTAAAGTGGTCATGTAAGTGTCACAACAAAGAGTACCCAGTCCACACTGTAAAGTGGTCATATAGGTGTCACAACAAAATGCACCCAGTCCACACTGTAAAGTGGTCATGTAGGTGTCACAAACAAAATGTACCCAGTCCACACTGTAAAGTGGTCATGTAGGTGTCACAACAAAAAGTACCCAGTCCACACTGTAAAGTGGTCATGTAGGTGTCACAACAAAAGTACCCAGTCCACACTGTAAAGTGGTCATGTAGGTGTCACAACAAAAAGCACCCAGTCCACACTGTAAAGTGGTCATGTAGGTGTCATGACAAACAACACCCAGTCCACACTGTAAAGTGGTCATGTAGGTGTCATGACAAAACGTACCCAGTCCACACTATAAAGTGGTCATGTAGGTGTCACAACAAAACGTACCCAGTCCACACTGTAAACTGGTTATGTAGGTGTCACAACAAAAAGTAGCCAGTCCACACTGTAAAGTGGTCATGTAGGTGTCACAACAAACAACACCCAGTCCACACTGTAAAGTGGTCATGTAGGTGTCACAACAAAAAGCACCCAGTCCACACTGTAAAGTGGTCATGTCAGTGTCACAACAAAAAGCACCCAGTCCAAACTGTAAAGTGGTCATGTAGGTGTCACAACAAAAAGTACCCAGTCCACTCTGTAAAGTGGTCATGTAGGTGTCACAACAAAAAGTAGCCAGTCCACACTGTAAAGTGCTCATGTAGGTGTCACAACAAAAAGTACCCAGTCCACACTGTAAAGTGGTCATGTAGGTGTCACAGCAAATAGTACCCAGTACACACTGTAAAGTGGTCATGTAGGTGTCACAACAAAAAGTACCCAGTACACACTGTAAAGTGGTCATGTAGGTGTCACAACAAAAAGTACCCAGTCCACACTATAAAGTGGTCATGTAGGTGTCACAACAAAAAGTACCCAGTCCACACTGTAAAGTGGTCATGTAGGTGTCATGACAAAAAACACCCAGTCCACACTGTAAAGTGGTCATGTAAGTGTCACAACAAAGAGTACCCAGTCCACACTGTAAAGTGGTCATATAGGTGTCACAACAAAATGTACCCAGTCCACACTGTAAAGTGGTCATGTAGGTGTCACAAACAAAATGTACCCAGTACACACTGTAAAGTGGTCATGTAGGTGTCACAACAAAAAGTACCCAGTCCACACTGTAAAGTGGTCATGTAGGTGTCACAACAAAAGTACCCAGTCCACACTGTAAAGTGGTCATGTAGGTGTCACAACAAAAAGCACCCAGTCCACACTGTAAAGTGGTCATGTAGGTGTCATGACAAACAACACCCAGTCCACACTGTAAAGTGGTCATGTAGGTGTTATGACAAAACGTACCCAGTCCACACTATAAAGTGGTCATGTAGGTGTCACAACAAAACGTACCCAGTCCACACTGTAAACTGGTTATGTAGGTGTCACAACAAAAAGCACCCAGTCCACACTGTAAAGTGGTCATGTCAGTGTCACAACAAAAAGCACCCAGTCCACACTGTAAAGTAGTCATGTAGGTGTCACAACCAAAAGTACCCAGTCCACACTGTAAAGTGGTCATGTAGGTGTCACAACAAAAAGTACCCAGTCCACACTGTAAAGTGGTCATGTAGGTGTCACAACAAACAACACCCAGTCCACACTGTAAAGTGGTCATGTAGGTGTCACAACAGAAAGTACCCAGTCCACACTGTAAAGTGGTCATGTAGGTGTCACAACAAAAAGTAGCCAGTCCACACTGTAAAGTGGCCATGTAGGTGTCACAACAAAAAGTACCCAGTCCACACTGTAAAGTGGTCATGTAGGTGTCACAACAAAAAGTACCCAGTCCACACTGTAAAGTGGTCATGTAGGTGTCACAACAAAAAGTACCCAGTCCACACTGTAAAGTGGTCATGTAGGTGTCACAACAAAAAGTACCCAGTCCACTCTGTAAAGTGGTCATGTAGGTGTCACAACAAAAAGTACCCAGTCCACACTGTAAAGTGGTCATGTAGGTGTCACAACAAAAAGTACCCAGTCCACTCTGTAAAGTGGTCATGTAGGTGTCACAACAAAAAGTAGCCAGTCCACACTGTAAAGTGGTCATGTAGGTGTCACAACAAAACGTACCCAGTCCACACTGTAAAGTAGTCATGTAGGTGTCACAACAAAAAGTACCCAGTCCACACTGTAAAGTGGTCATGTAGGTGTCACAACCAAAAGTACCCAGTCCACACTGTAAAGTGGTCATGTAGGTGTCACAACAAAAAGTACCCAGTCCACACTGTAAAGTGGTCATGTAGGTGTCATGACAAAACGTACCCAGTCCACACTATAAAGTGGTCATGTAGGTGTCACAACAAAACGTACCCAGTCCACACTGTAAAGTGGTTATGTAGGTGTCACAACAAAAAGCACCCAGTCCACACTGTAAAGTGGTCATGTCAGTGTCACAACAAAAAGCACCCAGTCCACACTGTAAAGTGGTCATGTAGGTGTCACAACAAAACGTACCCAGTCCACACTGTAAAGTAGTCATGTAGGTGTCACAACAAAAAGTACCCAGTCCACACTGTAAAGTGGTCATGTAGGTGTCACAACCAAAAGTACCCAGTCCACACTGTAAAGTGGTCATGTAGGTGTCACAACAAAAAGTACCCAGTCCACACTGTAAAGTGGTCATGTAGGTCTCACAACAAAAAGTACCCAGTCCACACTGTAAAGTGGTCATGTAGGTGTCACAACAAAAAGTACCCAGTCCTCACTGTAAAGTGGTCATGTAGGTGTCACAACAAAAAGTACCCAGTCCACACTGTAAAGTGGTCATGTAGGTGTCACAACAAACAACACCCAGTCCACACTGTAAAGTGGTCATGTAGGTGTCACAACAAAAAGTAGCCAGTCCACACTGTAAAGTGGTCATGTAGGTGTCACAACAAACAACACCCAGTCCACACTGTAAAGTGGTCATGTAGGTGTCACAACAAAAAGTACCCAGTCCACACTGTAAAGTGGTCATGTAGGTGTCACAACAAAAAGTAGCCAGTCCACACTGTAAAGTGGTCATGTAGGTGTCACAACAAAAAGTACCCAGTCCACACTGTAAAGTGGTCATGTAGGTGTCACAACAAAAAGTACCCAGTCCACACTGTAAAGTGGTCATGTAGGTGTCACAACAAAAAGCACCCAGTCCACACTGTCAAGTGGTCATGTCAGTGTCACAACAAAAAGCACCCAGTCCAAACTGTAAAGTGGTCATGTAGGTGTCACAACAAAACGTACCCAGTCCACACTGTAAAGTAGTCATGTAGGTGTCACAACAAAAAGTACCCAGTCCACACTGTAAAGTGGTCATGTAGGTGTCACAACCAAAAGTACCCAGTCCACACTGTAAAGTGGTCATGTAGCTGTCACAACAAAAAGTACCCAGTCCACACTGTAAAGTGGTCATGTAGGTGTCACAACAAAATGTACCCAGTCCACACTGTAAAGTGGTCATGTAGGTCTCACAACAAAAAGTACCCAGTCCACACTGTAAAGTGGTCATGTAGGTGTCACAACAAAAAGTACCCAGTCCTCACTGTAAAGTGGTCATGTAGGTGTCACAACAAAAAGTACCCAGTCCACACTTTAAAGTGGTCATGTAGGTGTCACAACAAACAACACCCAGTCCACACTGTAAAGTGGTCATGTAGGTGTCACAACAAAAAGTACCCAGTCCACACTGTAAAGTGGTCATGTAGGTGTCACGACAAAAAGTAACCAGTACACACTGTAAAGTGGTCATCTAGGTGTCACAACAAATAGTACCCAGTCCACACTGTAAAGTGGTCATCTAGGTGTCACAACAAATAGTACCCAGTCCACACTGTAAAGTGGTCATGTAGGTGTCACAACAAAAAGTACCCAGTCCACACTGTAAAGTGGTCATGTAGGTGTCATGACAAACAACACCCAGTCCACACTGTAAAGTGGTCATGTAGGTGTCACAACAAAAAGTACCCAGTCCACACTGTAAGGTGGTCATGTAGGTGTCACAACAAACAACACCCAGTCCACACTGTAAAGTGGTCATGTAGGTGTCACAACAAAAAGTACCCAGTCCACACTGTAAAGTGGTCATGTAGGTGTCATGACAAACAACACCCAGTCCACACTGTAAAGTGGTCATGTAGGTGTCACAACAAAAAGTACCCAGTCCACACTGTAAAGTGGTCATGTAGGTGTCACAACAAAAAGTACCCAGTCCACACTGTAAAGTGGTCATGTAGGTGTCATGACAAACAACACCCAGTCCACACTGTAAAGTGGTCATGTAGGTGTCACAACAAAAAGTACCCAGTCCACACTGTAAAGTGGTCATGTAGGTGTCACAACAAAAAGTACCCAGTCTACACTGTAAAGTGGTCATGTAGGTGTCACAACAAAAAGTACCCAGTCCACTCTGTAAAGTGGTCATGTAGGTGTCACAACAAAAAGTACCCAGTCCACACTGTAAAGTGGTCATGTAGGTGTCATGACAAACAACACCCAGTCCACACTGTAAAGTGGTCATGTAGGTGTCACAACAAAAAGTACCCAGTCCACACTGTAAAGTGGTCATGTAGGTGTCACAACAAAAAGTACCCAGTCCACACTGTAAAGTGGTCATGTAGGTGTCATGACAAACAACACCCAGTCCACACTGTAAAGTGGTCATGTAGGTGTCACAACAAAAAGTACCCAGTCCACACTGTAAAGTGGTCATGTAGGTGTCACAACAAAAAGTACCCAGTCTACACTGTAAAGTGGTCATGTAGGTGTCACAACAAAAAGTACCCAGTCCACTCTGTAAAGTGGTCATGTAGGTGTCACAACAAAAAGTACCCAGTCCACTCTGGAAAGTGGTCATGTAGGTGTCACAACAAAAAGTACCCAGTCCACTCTGTAAAGTGGTCATGTAGGTGTCACAGCAAATAGTACCCAGTACACACTGTAAAGTGGTCATGTAGGTGTGTTACAACAAAAAGTACCCAGTCTACACTGTAAAGTGGTCATGTAGGTGTCACAACAAAAAGTACCCAGTCCACACTGTAAAGTGGTCATGTAGGTGTCATGACAAACAACACCCAGTCCACACTGTAAAGTGGTCATGTAGGTGTCATGACAAAACGTACCCAGTCCACACTATGAAGTGGTCATGTAGGTGTCACAACAAAAGGTACCCAGTCCACACTGTAAAGTGGTTATGTAGGTGTCACAACAAAAAGCACCCAGTCCACACTGTAAAATGGTCATGTCAGTGTCACAACAAAAAGCACCCAGTCCACACTGTAAAGTAGTCATGTAGGTGTCACAACAAAACGTACCCAGTCCACACTGTAAAGTAGTCATGTAGGTGTCACAACAAAAAGTACCCAGTCCACACTGTAAAGTGGTCATGTAGGTGTCACAACCAAAGGTACCCAGTCCACACTGTAAAGTGGTCATGTAGGTGTCACAACAAAAAGTACCCAGTCCTCACTGTAAAGTGGTCATGTAGGTGTCACAACAAAAAGTACCCAGTCCACACTGTAAAGTGGTCATCTAGGTGTCACAACAAACAACACCCAGTCCACACTGTAAAGTGGTCATGTAGGTGTCACAACAAAAAGTAGCCAGTCCACACTGTAAAGTGGTCATGTAGGTGTCACAACAAACAACACCCAGTCCACACTGTAAAGTGGTCATGTAGGTGTCACAACAAAAAGCACCCAGTCCACACTGTAAAGTGGTCATGTCAGTGTCACAACAAAAAGCACCCAGTCCAAACTGTAAAGTGGTCATGTAGGTGTCACAACAAAAAGTACCCAGTCCACTCTGTAAAGTGGTCATGTAGGTATCACAACAAAAAGTAGCCAGTCCACACTGTAAAGTGCTCATGTAGGTGTCACAACAAAAAGTACCCAGTCCACACTGTAAAGTGGTCATGTAGGTGTCACAGCAAATAGTACCCAGTACACACTGTAAAGTGGTCATGTAGGTGTCACAACAAAAAGTACCCAGTACACACTGTAAAGTGGTCATGTAGGTGTCACAACAAAAAGTACCCAGTCCACACTATAAAGTGGTCATGTAGGTGTCACAACAAAAAGTACCCAGTCCACTCTGTAGAATGGTAATGTAGGTGTCACAACAAAAAGTACCCAGTCCACACTGTAAAGTGGTCATGTAGGTGTCATGACAAAAAACACCCAGTCCACACTGTAAAGTGGTCATGTAAGTGTCACAACAAAGAGTACCCAGTCCACACTGTAAAGTGGTCATATAGGTGTCACAACAAAATGTACCCAGTCCACACTGTAAAGTGGTCATGTAGGTGTCACAAACAAAATGTACCCAGTCCACACTGTAAAGTGGTCATGTAGGTGTCACAACAAAAAGTACCCAGTCCACACTGTAAAGTGGTCATGTAGGTGTCACAACAAAAGTACCCAGTCCACACTGTAAAGTGGTCATGTAGGTGTCACAACAAAAAGCACCCAGTCCACACTGTAAAGTGGTCATGTAGGTGTCATGACAAACAACACCCAGTCCACACTGTAAAGTGGTCATGTAGGTGTCATGACAAAACGTACCCAGTCCACACTATAAAGTGGTCATGTAGGTGTCACAACAAAACGTACCCAGTCCACACTGTAAACTGGTTATGTAGGTGTCACAACAAAAAGTAGCCAGTCCACACTGTAAAGTGGTCATGTAGGTGTCACAACAAACAACACCCAGTCCACACTGTAAAGTGGTCATGTAGGTGTCACAACAAAAAGCACCCAGTCCACACTGTAAAGTGGTCATGTCAGTGTCACAACAAAAAGCACCCAGTCCAAACTGTAAAGTGGTCATGTAGGTGTCACAACAAAAAGTACCCAGTCCACTCTGTAAAGTGGTCATGTAGGTGTCACAACAAAAAGTAGCCAGTCCACACTGTAAAGTGCTCATGTAGGTGTCACAACAAAAAGTACCCAGTCCACACTGTAAAGTGGTCATGTAGGTGTCACAGCAAATAGTACCCAGTACACACTGTAAAGTGGTCATGTAGGTGTCACAACAAAAAGTACCCAGTACACACTGTAAAGTGGTCATGTAGGTGTCACAACAAAAAGTACCCAGTCCACACTATAAAGTGGTCATGTAGGTGTCACAACAAAAAGTACCCAGTCCACACTGTAAAGTGGTCATGTAGGTGTCATGACAAAAAACACCCAGTCCACACTGTAAAGTGGTCATGTAAGTGTCACAACAAAGAGTACCCAGTCCACACTGTAAAGTGGTCATATAGGTGTCACAACAAAATGTACCCAGTCCACACTGTAAAGTGGTCATGTAGGTGTCACAAACAAAATGTACCCAGTACACACTGTAAAGTGGTCATGTAGGTGTCACAACAAAAAGTACCCAGTCCACACTGTAAAGTGGTCATGTAGGTGTCACAACAAAAGTACCCAGTCCACACTGTAAAGTGGTCATGTAGGTGTCACAACAAAAAGCACCCAGTCCACACTGTAAAGTGGTCATGTAGGTGTCATGACAAACAACACCCAGTCCACACTGTAAAGTGGTCATGTAGGTGTTATGACAAAACGTACCCAGTCCACACTATAAAGTGGTCATGTAGGTGTCACAACAAAACGTACCCAGTCCACACTGTAAACTGGTTATGTAGGTGTCACAACAAAAAGCACCCAGTCCACACTGTAAAGTGGTCATGTCAGTGTCACAACAAAAAGCACCCAGTCCACACTGTAAAGTAGTCATGTAGGTGTCACAACCAAAAGTACCCAGTCCACACTGTAAAGTGGTCATGTAGGTGTCACAACAAAAAGTACCCAGTCCACACTGTAAAGTGGTCATGTAGGTGTCACAACAAACAACACCCAGTCCACACTGTAAAGTGGTCATGTAGGTGTCACAACAGAAAGTACCCAGTCCACACTGTAAAGTGGTCATGTAGGTGTCACAACAAAAAGTAGCCAGTCCACACTGTAAAGTGGCCATGTAGGTGTCACAACAAAAAGTACCCAGTCCACACTGTAAAGTGGTCATGTAGGTGTCACAACAAAAAGTACCCAGTCCACACTGTAAAGTGGTCATGTAGGTGTCACAACAAAAGGTACCCAGTCCACACTGTAAAGTGGTCATGTAGGTGTCACAACAAAAAGTACCCAGTCCACTCTGTAAAGTGGTCATGTAGGTGTCACAACAAAAAGTACCCAGTCCACACTGTAAAGTGGTCATGTAGGTGTCACAACAAAAAGTACCCAGTCCACTCTGTAAAGTGGTCATGTAGGTGTCACAACAAAAAGTAGCCAGTCCACACTGTAAAGTGGTCATGTAGGTGTCACAACAAAACGTACCCAGTCCACACTGTAAAGTAGTCATGTAGGTGTCACAACAAAAAGTACCCAGTCCACACTGTAAAGTGGTCATGTAGGTGTCACAACCAAAAGTACCCAGTCCACACTGTAAAGTGGTCATGTAGGTGTCACAACAAAAAGTACCCAGTCCACACTGTAAAGTGGTCATGTAGGTGTCATGACAAAACGTACCCAGTCCACACTATAAAGTGGTCATGTAGGTGTCACAACAAAACGTACCCAGTCCACACTGTAAAGTGGTTATGTAGGTGTCACAACAAAAAGCACCCAGTCCACACTGTAAAGTGGTCATGTCAGTGTCACAACAAAAAGCACCCAGTCCACACTGTAAAGTGGTCATGTAGGTGTCACAACAAAACGTACCCAGTCCACACTGTAAAGTAGTCATGTAGGTGTCACAACAAAAAGTACCCAGTCCACACTGTAAAGTGGTCATGTAGGTGTCACAACCAAAAGTACCCAGTCCACACTGTAAAGTGGTCATGTAGGTGTCACAACAAAAAGTACCCAGTCCACACTGTAAAGTGGTCATGTAGGTCTCACAACAAAAAGTACCCAGTCCACACTGTAAAGTGGTCATGTAGGTGTCACAACAAAAAGTACCCAGTCCTCACTGTAAAGTGGTCATGTAGGTGTCACAACAAAAAGTACCCAGTCCACACTGTAAAGTGGTCATGTAGGTGTCACAACAAACAACACCCAGTCCACACTGTAAAGTGGTCATGTAGGTGTCACAACAAAAAGTAGCCAGTCCACACTGTAAAGTGGTCATGTAGGTGTCACAACAAACAACACCCAGTCCACACTGTAAAGTGGTCATGTAGGTGTCACAACAAAAAGTACCCAGTCCACACTGTAAAGTGGTCATGTAGGTGTCACAACAAAAAGTAGCCAGTCCACACTGTAAAGTGGTCATGTAGGTGTCACAACAAAAAGTACCCAGTCCACACTGTAAAGTGGTCATGTAGGTGTCACAACAAAAAGTACCCAGTCCACACTGTAAAGTGGTCATGTAGGTGTCACAACAAAAAGCACCCAGTCCACACTGTCAAGTGGTCATGTCAGTGTCACAACAAAAAGCACCCAGTCCAAACTGTAAAGTGGTCATGTAGGTGTCACAACAAAACGTACCCAGTCCACACTGTAAAGTAGTCATGTAGGTGTCACAACAAAAAGTACCCAGTCCACACTGTAAAGTGGTCATGTAGGTGTCACAACCAAAAGTACCCAGTCCACACTGTAAAGTGGTCATGTAGCTGTCACAACAAAAAGTACCCAGTCCACACTGTAAAGTGGTCATGTAGGTGTCACAACAAAATGTACCCAGTCCACACTGTAAAGTGGTCATGTAGGTCTCACAACAAAAAGTACCCAGTCCACACTGTAAAGTGGTCATGTAGGTGTCACAACAAAAAGTACCCAGTCCTCACTGTAAAGTGGTCATGTAGGTGTCACAACAAAAAGTACCCAGTCCACACTTTAAAGTGGTCATGTAGGTGTCACAACAAACAACACCCAGTCCACACTGTAAAGTGGTCATGTAGGTGTCACAACAAAAAGTACCCAGTCCACACTGTAAAGTGGTCATGTAGGTGTCACGACAAAAAGTAACCAGTACACACTGTAAAGTGGTCATCTAGGTGTCACAACAAATAGTACCCAGTCCACACTGTAAAGTGGTCATCTAGGTGTCACAACAAATAGTACCCAGTCCACACTGTAAAGTGGTCATGTAGGTGTCACAACAAAAAGTACCCAGTCCACACTGTAAAGTGGTCATGTAGGTGTCATGACAAACAACACCCAGTCCACACTGTAAAGTGGTCATGTAGGTGTCACAACAAAAAGTACCCAGTCCACACTGTAAGGTGGTTATGTAGGTGTCACAACAAACAACACCCAGTCCACACTGTAAAGTGGTCATGTAGGTGTCACAACAAAAAGTACCCAGTCCACACTGTAAAGTGGTCATGTAGGTGTCATGACAAACAACACCCAGTCCACACTGTAAAGTGGTCATGTAGGTGTCACAACAAAAAGTACCCAGTCCACACTGTAAAGTGGTCATGTAGGTGTCACAACAAAAAGTACCCAGTCCACACTGTAAAGTGGTCATGTAGGTGTCATGACAAACAACACCCAGTCCACACTGTAAAGTGGTCATGTAGGTGTCACAACAAAAAGTACCCAGTCCACACTGTAAAGTGGTCATGTAGGTGTCACAACAAAAAGTACCCAGTCTACACTGTAAAGTGGTCATGTAGGTGTCACAACAAAAAGTACCCAGTCCACTCTGTAAAGTGGTCATGTAGGTGTCACAACAAAAAGTACCCAGTCCACTCTGGAAAGTGGTCATGTAGGTGTCACAACAAAAAGTACCCAGTCCACTCTGTAAAGTGGTCATGTAGGTGTCACAACAAAAAGTACCCAGTCCACACTGTAAAGTGGTCATGTAGGTGTCACAACAAGAAGTACCCAGTCCACACTGTAAAGTGGTCATGTAGGTGTCACAACAAAAAGTACCCAGTCCACACTGTAAAGTGGTCATGTAGGTGTCACAACAAACACCCAGTCCACACTGTAAAGTGGTCATGTAGGTGTCACAACAAAAAGTACCCAGTCCACTCTGTAAAGTGGTCATGTAGGTGTCACAACAAAAAGTACCCAGTCCACTCTGTAAAGTGGTCATGTAGGTGTCACAACAAAAAGTACCCAGTCTACACTGTAAAGTGGTCATGTAGGTGTGTTACAACAAAAAGTACCCAGTCTACACTGTAAAGTGGTCATGTAGGTGTCACAACAAAAAGTAGCCAGTCCACACTGTAAAGTGGTCATGTAGGTGTCACAACAAAAAGTACCCAGTACACACTGTAAAGTGGTCATGTAGGTGTCACAACAAAAAGTACCCAGTCCACACTATAAAGTGGTCATGTAGGTGTCACAACAAAAAGTACCCAGTCCACTCTGTAGAATGGTCATGTAGGTGTCACAACAAAAAGTACCCAGTCCACACTGTAAAGTGGTCATGTAGGTGTCATGACAAAAAACACCCAGTCCACACTGTAAAGTGGTCATGTAAGTGTCACAACAAAGAGTACCCAGTCCACACTGTAAAGTGGTCATATAGGTGTCACAACAAAATGTACCCAGTCCACACTGTAAAGTGGTCATGTAGGTGTCACAAACAAAATGTACCCAGTACACACTGTAAAGTGGTCATGTAGGTGTCACAACAAAAAGTACCCAGTCCACACTGTAAAGTGGTCATGTAGGTGTCACAACAAAAGTACCCAGTCCACACTGTAAAGTGGTCATGTAGGTGTCACAACAAAAAGCACCCAGTCCACACTGTAAAGTGGTCATGTAGGTGTCATGACAAACAACACCCAGTCCACACTGTAAAGTGGTCATGTAGGTGTCATGACAAAACGTACCCAGTCCACACTATAAAGTGGTCATGTAGGTGTCACAACAAAACGTACCCAGTCCACACTGTAAACTGGTTATGTAGGTGTCACAACAAAAAGCACCCAGTCCACACTGTAAAGTGGTCATGTCAGTGTCAAAACAAAAAGCACCCAGTCCACACTGTAAAGTAGTCATGTAGGTGTCACAACAAAAAGTACCCAGTCCACACTGTTAAGTGGTCATGTAGGTGTCACAACCAAAAGTACCCAGTCCACACTGTAAAGTGGTCATGTAGGTGTCACAACAAAAAGTACCCAGTCCACACTGTAAAGTGATCATGTAGGTGTCACAACAAACAACACCCAGTCCACACTGTAAAGTGGTCATGTAGGTGTCACAACAAAAAGTACCCAGTCCACACTGTAAAGTGGTCATGTAGGTGTCACAACAAAAAGTAGCCAGTCCACACTGTAAAGTGGCCATGTAGGTGTCACAACAAAAAGTACCCAGTCCACACTGTAAAGTGGTCATGTAGGTGTCACAACAAAAAGTACCCAGTCCACTCTGTAAAGTGGTCATGTAGGTGTCACAACAAAAAGTAGCCAGTCCACACTGTAAAGTGGCCATGTAGGTGTCACAACAAAAAGTACCCAGTCCACACTGTAAAGTGGTCATGTAGGTGTCACAACAAAAAGTACCCAGTCCACACTGTAAAGTGGTCATGTAGGTGTCACAACAAAAAGTACCCAGTCCACACTGTAAAGTGGTCATGTAGGTGTCACAACAAAAAGTACCCAGTCCACTCTGTAAAGTGGTCATGTAGGTGTCACAACAAAAAGTAGCCAGTCCACACTGTAAAGTGGTCATGTAGGTGTCACAGCAAATAGTACCCAGTACACACTGTAAAGTGGTCATATAGGTGTGTTACAACTAAAAGTACCCAGTCTACACTGTAAAGTGGTCATGTAGGTGTCACAACAAAAAGTACCCAGTCCACACTGTAAAGTGGTCATGTAGGTGTCATGACAAACAACACCCAGTCCACACTGTAAAGTGGTCATGTAGGTGTCATGACAAAACGTACCCAGTCCACACTATAAAGTGGTCATGTAGGTGTCACAACAAAACGTACCCAGTCCACACTGTAAAGTGGTTATGTAGGTGTCACAACAAAAAGCACCCAGTCCACACTGTAAAGTGGTCATGTCAGTGTCACAACAAAAAGCACCCAGTCCACACTGTAAAGTGGTCATGTAGGTGTCACAACAAAACGTACCCAGTCCACACTGTAAAGTAGTCATGTAGGTGTCACAACAAAAAGTACCCAGTCCACACTGTAAAGTGGTCATGTAGGTGTCACAACAAACACCCAGTCCACACTGTAAAGTGGTCATGTAGGTGTCACAACAAAAAGTACCCAGTCCACTCTGTAAAGTGGTCATGTAGGTGTCACAACAAAAAGTACCCAGTCCACTCTGTAAAGTGGTCATGTAGGTGTCACAACAAAAAGTACCCAGTCTACACTGTAAAGTGGTCATGTAGGTGTGTTACAACAAAAAGTACCCAGTCTACACTGTAAAGTGGTCATGTAGGTGTCACAACAAAAAGTAGCCAGTCCACACTGTAAAGTGGTCATGTAGGTGTCACAACAAAAAGTACCCAGTACACACTGTAAAGTGGTCATGTAGGTGTCACAACAAAAAGTACCCAGTCCACACTATAAAGTGGTCGTGTAGGTGTCACAACAAAAAGTACCCAGTCCACTCTGTAGAATGGTCATGTAGGTGTCACAACAAAAAGTACCCAGTCCACACTGTAAAGTGGTCATGTAGGTGTCATGACAAAAAACACCCAGTCCACACTGTAAAGTGGTCATGTAAGTGTCACAACAAAGAGTACCCAGTCCACACTGTAAAGTGGTCATATAAGTGTCACAACAAAATGTACCCAGTCCACACTGTAAAGTGGTCATGTAGGTGTCACAAACAAAATGTACCCAGTACACACTGTAAAGTGGTCATGTAGGTGTCACAACAAAAAGTACCCAGTCCACACTGTAAAGTGGTCATGTAGGTGTCACAACAAAAGTACCCAGTCCACACTGTAAAGTGGTCATGTAGGTGTCACAACAAAAAGCACCCAGTCCACACTGTAAAGTGGTCATGTAGGTGTCATGACAAACAACACCCAGTCCACACTGTAAAGTGGTCATGTAGGTGTCATGACAAAACGTACCCAGTCCACACTATAAAGTGGTCATGTAGGTGTCACAACAAAACGTACCCAGTCCACACTGTAAACTGGTTATGTAGGTGTCACAACAAAAAGCACCCAGTCCACACTGTAAAGTGGTCATGTCAGTGTCACAACAAAAAGCACCCAGTCCACACTGTAAAGTAGTCATGTAGGTGTCACAACAAAAAGTACCCAGTCCACACTGTTAAGTGGTCATGTAGGTGTCACAACCAAAAGTACCTAGTCCACACTGTAAAGTGGTCATGTAGGTGTCACAACAAAAAGTACCCAGTCCACACTGTAAAGTGGTCATGTAGGTGTCACAACAAACAACACCCAGTCCACACTGTAAAGTGGTCATGTAGGTGTCACAACAAAAAGTACCCAGTCCACACTGTAAAGTGGTCATGTAGGTGTCACAACAAAAAGTAGCCAGTCCACACTGTAAAGTGGCCATGTAGGTGTCACAACAAAAAGTACCCAGTCCACACTGTAAAGTGTTCATGTAGGTGTCACAACAAAAAGTACCCAGTCCACTCTGTAAAGTGGTCATGTAGGTGTCACAACAAAAAGTAGCCAGTCCACACTGTAAAGTGGCCATGTAGGTGTCACAACAAAAAGTACCCAGTCCACACTGTAAAGTGGTCATGTAGGTGTCACAACAAAAAGTACCCAGTCCACACTGTAAAGTGGTCATGTAGGTGTCACAACAAAAAGTACCCAGTCCACACTGTAAAGTGGTCATGTAGGTGTCACAACAAAAAGTACCCAGTCCACTCTGTAAAGTGGTCATGTAGGTGTCACAACAAAAAGTAGCCAGTCCACACTGTAAAGTGGTCATGTAGGTGTCACAGCAAATAGTACCCAGTACACACTGTAAAGTGGTCATATAGGTGTGTTACAACTAAAAGTACCCAGTCTACACTGTAAAGTGGTCATGTAGGTGTCACAACAAAAAGTACCCAGTCCACACTGTAAAGTGGTCATGTAGGTGTCATGACAAACAACACCCAGTCCACACTGTAAAGTGGTCATGTAGGTGTCATGACAAAACGTACCCAGTCCACACTATAAAGTGGTCATGTAGGTGTCACAACAAAACGTACCCAGTCCACACTGTAAAGTGGTTATGTAGGTGTCACAACAAAAAGCACCCAGTCCACACTGTAAAGTGGTCATGTCAGTGTCACAACAAAAAGCACCCAGTCCACACTGTAAAGTGGTCATGTAGGTGTCACAACAAAACGTACCCAGTCCACACTGTAAAGTAGTCATGTAAGTGTCACAACAAAAAGTACCCAGTCCACACTGTAAAGTGGTCATGTAGGTGTCACAACCAAAAGTACCCAGTCCACACTGTAAAGTGGTCATGTAGGTGTCACAACAAAAAGTACCCAGTCCACACTGTAAAGTGGTCATGTAGGTCTCACAACAAAAAGTACCCAGTCCACACTGTAAAGTGGTCATGTAGGTGTCACAACAAAAAGTACCCAGTCCTCACTGTAAAGTGGTCATGTAGGTGTCACAACAAAGAGTACCCAGTCCACACTGTAAAGTGGTCATATAGGTGTCACAACAAAATGTACCCAGTCCACACTGTAAAGTGGTCATGTAGGTGTCACAAACAAAATGTACCCAGTACACACTGTAAAGTGGTCATGTAGGTGTCACAACAAAAAGTACCCAGTCCACAGTGTAAAGTGGTCATGTAGGTGTCACAACAAAAGTACCCAGTCCACACTGTAAAGTGGTCATGTAGGTGTCACAACAAAAAGCACCCAGTCCACACTGTAAAGTGGTCATGTAGGTGTCATGACAAACAACACCCAGTCCACACTGTAAAGTGGTCATGTAGGTGTCATGACAAAACGTACCCAGTCCACACTATAAAGTGGTCATGTAGGTGTCACAACAAAACGTACCCAGTCCACACTGTAAACTGGTTATGTAGGTGTCACAACAAAAAGCACCCAGTCCACACTGTAAAGTGGTCATGTCAGTGTCACAACAAAAAGCACCCAGTCCACACTGTAAAGTAGTCATGTAGGTGTCACAACAAAAAGTACCCAGTCCACACTGTTAAGTGGTCATGTAGGTGTCACAACCAAAAGTACCCAGTCCACACTGTAAAGTGGTCATGTAGGTGTCACAACAAAAAGTACCCAGTCCACACTGTAAAGTGGTCATGTAGGTGTCACAACAAACAACACCCAGTCCACACTGTAAAGTGGTCATGTAGGTGTCACAACAAAAAGTACCCAGTCCACACTGTAAAGTGGTCATCTAGGTGTCACAACAAACAACACCCAGTCCACACTGTAAAGTGGTCATGTAGGTGTCACAACAAAAAGTACCCAGTCCACTCTGTAAAGTGGTCATGTAGGTGTCACAACAAAAAGTAGCCAGTCCACACTGTAAAGTGGTCATGTAGGTGTCACAGCAAATAGTACCCAGTACACACTGTAAAGTGGTCATGTAGGTGTGTTACAACAAAAAGTACCCAGTCTACACTGTAAAGTGGTCATGTAGGTGTCACAACAAAAAGTACCCAGTCCACACTGTAAAGTGGTCATGTAGGTGTCATGACAAACAACACCCAGTCCACACTGTAAAGTGGTCATGTAGGTGTCATGACAAAACGTACCCAGTCCACACTATGAAGTGGTCATGTAGGTGTCACAACAAAAGGTACCCAGTCCACACTGTAAAGTGGTTATGTAGGTGTCACAACAAAAAGCACCCAGTCCACACTGTAAAATGGTCATGTCAGTGTCACAACAAAAAGCACCCAGTCCACACTGTAAAGTAGTCATGTAGGTGTCACAACAAAACGTACCCAGTCCACACTGTAAAGTAGTCATGTAGGTGTCACAACAAAAAGTACCCAGTCCACACTGTAAAGTGGTCATGTAGGTGTCACAACCAAAGGTACCCAGTCCACACTGTAAAGTGGTCATGTAGGTGTCACAACAAAAAGTACCCAGTCCTCACTGTAAAGTGGTCATGTAGGTGTCACAACAAAAAGTACCCAGTCCACACTGTAAAGTGGTCATCTAGGTGTCACAACAAACAACACCCAGTCCACACTGTAAAGTGGTCATGTAGGTGTCACAACAAAAAGTAGCCAGTCCACACTGTAAAGTGGTCATGTAGGTGTCACAACAAACAACACCCAGTCCACACTGTAAAGTGGTCATGTAGGTGTCACAACAAAAAGCACCCAGTCCACACTGTAAAGTGGTCATGTCAGTGTCACAACAAAAAGCACCCAGTCCAAACTGTAAAGTGGTCATGTAGGTGTCACAACAAAAAGTACCCAGTCCACTCTGTAAAGTGGTCATGTAGGTGTCACAACAAAAAGTAGCCAGTCCACACTGTAAAGTGGCCATGTAGGTGTCACAACAAAAAGTACCCAGTCCACACTGTAAAGTGGTCATGTAGGTGTCACAACAAAAAGTACCCAGTCCACACTGTAAAGTGGTCATGTAGCTGTCACAACAAAAAGTACCCAGTCCACACTGTAAAGTGGTCATGTAGGTGTCACAACAAAAAGTACCCAGTCCACTCTGTAAAGTGGTCATGTAGGTGTCACAACAAAAAGTAGCCAGTCCACACTGTAAAGTGGTCATGTAGGTGTCACAGCAAATAGTACCCAGTACACACTGTAAAGTGGTCATATAGGTGTGTTACAACTAAAAGTACCCAGTCTACACTGTAAAGTGGTCATGTAGGTGTCACAACAAAAAGTACCCAGTCCACACTGTAAAGTGGTCATGTAGGTGTCATGACAAACAACACCCAGTCCACACTGTAAAGTGGTCATGTAGGTGTCATGACAAAACGTACCCAGTCCACACTATAAAGTGGTCATGTAGGTGTCACAACAAAACGTACCCAGTCCACACTGTAAAGTGGTTATGTAGGTGTCACAACAAAAAGCACCCAGTCCACACTGTAAAGTGGTCATGTCAGTGTCACAACAAAAAGCACCCAGTCCACACTGTAAAGTGGTCGTGTAGGTGTCACAACAAAATGTACCCAGTCCACACTGTAAAGTAGTCATGTAGGTGTCACAACAAAAAGTACCCAGTCCACACTGTAAAGTGGTCATGTAGGTGTCACAACCAAAAGTACCCAGTCCACACTGTAAAGTGGTCATGTAGGTGTCACAACAAAAAGTACCCAGTCCACACTGTAAAGTGGTCATGTAGGTCTCACAACAAAAAGTACCCAGTCCACACTGTAAAGTGGTCATGTAGGTGTCACAACAAAAAGTACCCAGTCCTCACTGTAAAGTGGTCATGTAGGTGTCACAACAAAGAGTACCCAGTCCACACTGTAAAGTGGTCATATAGGTGTCACAACAAAATGTACCCAGTCCACACTGTAAAGTGGTCATGTAGGTGTCACAAACAAAATGTACCCAGTACACACTGTAAAGTGGTCATGTAGGTGTCACAACAAAAAGTACCCAGTCCACAGTGTAAAGTGGTCATGTAGGTGTCACAACAAAAGTACCCAGTCCACACTGTAAAGTGGTCATGTAGGTGTCACAACAAAAAGCACCCAGTCCACACTGTAAAGTGGTCATGTAGGTGTCATGACAAACAACACCCAGTCCACACTGTAAAGTGGTCATGTAGGTGTCATGACAAAACGTACCCAGTCCACACTATAAAGTGGTCATGTAGGTGTCACAACAAAACGTACCCAGTCCACACTGTAAACTGGTTATGTAGGTGTCACAACAAAAAGCACCCAGTCCACACTGTAAAGTGGTCATGTCAGTGTCACAACAAAAAGCACCCAGTCCACACTGTAAAGTAGTCATGTAGGTGTCACAACAAAAAGTACCCAGTCCACACTGTTAAGTGGTCATGTAGGTGTCACAACCAAAAGTACCCAGTCCACACTGTAAAGTGGTCATGTAGGTGTCACAACAAAAAGTACCCAGTCCACACTGTAAAGTGGTCATGTAGGTGTCACAACAAACAACACCCAGTCCACACTGTAAAGTGGTCATGTAGGTGTCACAACAAAAAGTACCCAGTCCACACTGTAAAGTGGTCATCTAGGTGTCACAACAAACAACACCCAGTCCACACTGTAAAGTGGTCATGTAGGTGTCACAACAAAAAGTACCCAGTCCACTCTGTAAAGTGGTCATGTAGGTGTCACAACAAAAAGTAGCCAGTCCACACTGTAAAGTGGTCATGTAGGTGTCACAGCAAATAGTACCCAGTACACACTGTAAAGTGGTCATGTAGGTGTGTTACAACAAAAAGTACCCAGTCTACACTGTAAAGTGGTCATGTAGGTGTCACAACAAAAAGTACCCAGTCCACACTGTAAAGTGGTCATGTAGGTGTCATGACAAACAACACCCAGTCCACACTGTAAAGTGGTCATGTAGGTGTCATGACAAAACGTACCCAGTCCACACTATGAAGTGGTCATGTAGGTGTCACAACAAAAGGTACCCAGTCCACACTGTAAAGTGGTTATGTAGGTGTCACAACAAAAAGCACCCAGTCCACACTGTAAAATGGTCATGTCAGTGTCACAACAAAAAGCACCCAGTCCACACTGTAAAGTAGTCATGTAGGTGTCACAACAAAACGTACCCAGTCCACACTGTAAAGTAGTCATGTAGGTGTCACAACAAAAAGTACCCAGTCCACACTGTAAAGTGGTCATGTAGGTGTCACAACCAAAGGTACCCAGTCCACACTGTAAAGTGGTCATGTAGGTGTCACAACAAAAAGTACCCAGTCCTCACTGTAAAGTGGTCATGTAGGTGTCACAACAAAAAGTACCCAGTCCACACTGTAAAGTGGTCATCTAGGTGTCACAACAAACAACACCCAGTCCACACTGTAAAGTGGTCATGTAGGTGTCACAACAAAAAGTAGCCAGTCCACACTGTAAAGTGGTCATGTAGGTGTCACAACAAACAACACCCAGTCCACACTGTAAAGTGGTCATGTAGGTGTCACAACAAAAAGCACCCAGTCCACACTGTAAAGTGGTCATGTCAGTGTCACAACAAAAAGCACCCAGTCCAAACTGTAAAGTGGTCATGTAGGTGTCACAACAAAAAGTACCCAGTCCACTCTGTAAAGTGGTCATGTAGGTGTCACAACAAAAAGTAGCCAGTCCACACTGTAAAGTGCTCATGTAGGTGTCACAACAAAAAGTACCCAGTCCACACTGTAAAGTGGTCATGTAGGTGTCACAGCAAATAGTACCCAGTACACACTGTAAAGTGGTCATGTAGGTGTCACAACAAAAAGTACCCAGTACACACTGTAAAGTGGTCATGTAGGTGTCACAACAAAAAGTACCCAGTCCACACTATAAAGTGGTCATGTAGGTGTCACAACAAAAAGTACCCAGTCCACTCTGTAGAATGGTAATGTAGGTGTCACAACAAAAAGTACCCAGTCCACACTGTAAAGTGGTCATGTAGGTGTCATGACAAAAAACACCCAGTCCACACTGTAAAGTGGTCATGTAAGTGTCACAACAAAGAGTACCCAGTCCACACTGTAAAGTGGTCATATAGGTGTCACAACAAAATGTACCCAGTCCACACTGTAAAGTGGTCATGTAGGTGTCACAAACAAAATGTACCCAGTCCACACTGTAAAGTGGTCATGTAGGTGTCACAACAAAAAGTACCCAGTCCACACTGTAAAGTGGTCATGTAGGTGTCACAACAAAAGTACCCAGTCCACACTGTAAAGTGGTCATGTAGGTGTCACAACAAAAAGCACCCAGTCCACACTGTAAAGTGGTCATGTAGGTGTCATGACAAACAACACCCAGTCCACACTGTAAAGTGGTCATGTAGGTGTCATGACAAAACGTACCCAGTCCACACTATAAAGTGGTCATGTAGGTGTCACAACAAAACGTACCCAGTCCACACTGTAAACTGGTTATGTAGGTGTCACAACAAAAAGTAGCCAGTCCACACTGTAAAGTGGTCATGTAGGTGTCACAACAAACAACACCCAGTCCACACTGTAAAGTGGTCATGTAGGTGTCACAACAAAAAGCACCCAGTCCACACTGTAAAGTGGTCATGTCAGTGTCACAACAAAAAGCACCCAGTCCAAACTGTAAAGTGGTCATGTAGGTGTCACAACAAAAAGTACCCAGTCCACTCTGTAAAGTGGTCATGTAGGTGTCACAACAAAAAGTAGCCAGTCCACACTGTAAAGTGCTCATGTAGGTGTCACAACAAAAAGTACCCAGTCCACACTGTAAAGTGGTCATGTAGGTGTCACAGCAAATAGTACCCAGTACACACTGTAAAGTGGTCATGTAGGTGTCACAACAAAAAGTACCCAGTACACACTGTAAAGTGGTCATGTAGGTGTCACAACAAAAAGTACCCAGTCCACACTATAAAGTGGTCATGTAGGTGTCACAACAAAAAGTACCCAGTCCACTCTGTAGAATGGTCATGTAGGTGTCACAACAAAAAGTACCCAGTCCACATTGTAAAGTGGTCATGTAGGTGTCATGACAAAAAACACCCAGTCCACACTGTAAAGTGGTCATGTAAGTGTCACAACAAAGAGTACCCAGTCCACACTGTAAAGTGGTCATATAGGTGTCACAACAAAATGTACCCAGTCCACACTGTAAAGTGGTCATGTAGGTGTCACAAACAAAATGTACCCAGTACACACTGTAAAGTGGTCATGTAGGTGTCACAACAAAAAGTACCCAGTCCACACTGTAAAGTGGTCATGTAGGTGTCACAACAAAAGTACCCAGTCCACACTGTAAAGTGGTCATGTAGGTGTCACAACAAAAAGCACCCAGTCCACACTGTAAAGTGGTCATGTAGGTGTCATGACAAACAACACCCAGTCCACACTGTAAAGTGGTCATGTAGGTGTTATGACAAAACGTACCCAGTCCACACTATAAAGTGGTCATGTAGGTGTCACAACAAAACGTACCCAGTCCACACTGTAAACTGGTTATGTAGGTGTCACAACAAAAAGCACCCAGTCCACACTGTAAAGTGGTCATGTCAGTGTCACAACAAAAAGCACCCAGTCCACACTGTAAAGTAGTCATGTAGGTGTCACAACCAAAAGTACCCAGTCCACACTGTAAAGTGGTCATGTAGGTGTCACAACAAAAAGTACCCAGTCCACACTGTAAAGTGGTCATGTAGGTGTCACAACAAACAACACCCAGTCCACACTGTAAAGTGGTCATGTAGGTGTCACAACAGAAAGTACCCAGTCCACACTGTAAAGTGGTCATGTAGGTGTCACAACAAAAAGTAGCCAGTCCACACTGTAAAGTGGCCATGTAGGTGTCACAACAAAAAGTACCCAGTCCACACTGTAAAGTGGTCATGTAGGTGTCACAACAAAAAGTACCCAGTCCACACTGTAAAGTGGTCATGTAGGTGTCACAACAAAAAGTACCCAGTCCACACTGTAAAGTGGTCATGTAGGTGTCACAACAAAAAGTACCCAGTCCACTCTGTAAAGTGGTCATGTAGGTGTCACAACAAAAAGTAGCCAGTCCACACTGTAAAGTGGTCATGTAGGTGTCACAGCAAATAGTACCCAGTACACACTGTAAAGTGGTCATATAGGTGTGTTACAACTAAAAGTACCCAGTCTACACTGTAAAGTGGTCATGTAGGTGTCACAACAAAAAGTACCCAGTCCACACTGTAAAGTGGTCATGTAGGTGTCACAACCAAAAGTACCCAGTCCACACTGTAAAGTGGTCATGTAGGTGTCACAACAAAAAGTACCCAGTCCACACTGTAAAGTGGTCATGTAGGTCTCACAACAAAAAGTACCCAGTCCACACTGTAAAGTGGTCATGTAGGTGTCACAACAAAAAGTACCCAGTCCTCACTGTAAAGTGGTCATGTAGGTGTCACAACAAAGAGTACCCAGTCCACACTGTAAAGTGGTCATATAGGTGTCACAACAAAATGTACCCAGTCCACACTGTAAAGTGGTCATGTAGGTGTCACAAACAAAATGTACCCAGTACACACTGTAAAGTGGTCATGTAGGTGTCACAACAAAAAGTACCCAGTCCACAGTGTAAAGTGGTCATGTAGGTGTCACAACAAAAGTACCCAGTCCACACTGTAAAGTGGTCATGTAGGTGTCACAACAAAAAGCACCCAGTCCACACTGTAAAGTGGTCATGTAGGTGTCATGACAAACAACACCCAGTCCACACTGTAAAGTGGTCATGTAGGTGTCATGACAAAACGTACCCAGTCCACACTATAAAGTGGTCATGTAGGTGTCACAACAAAACGTACCCAGTCCACACTGTAAACTGGTTATGTAGGTGTCACAACAAAAAGCACCCAGTCCACACTGTAAAGTGGTCATGTCAGTGTCACAACAAAAAGCACCCAGTCCACACTGTAAAGTAGTCATGTAGGTGTCACAACAAAAAGTACCCAGTCCACACTGTTAAGTGGTCATGTAGGTGTCACAACCAAAAGTACCCAGTCCACACTGTAAAGTGGTCATGTAGGTGTCACAACAAAAAGTACCCAGTCCACACTGTAAAGTGGTCATGTAGGTGTCACAACAAACAACACCCAGTCCACACTGTAAAGTGGTCATGTAGGTGTCACAACAAAAAGTACCCAGTCCACACTGTAAAGTGGTCATCTAGGTGTCACAACAAACAACACCCAGTCCACACTGTAAAGTGGTCATGTAGGTGTCACAACAAAAAGTACCCAGTCCACTCTGTAAAGTGGTCATGTAGGTGTCACAACAAAAAGTAGCCAGTCCATACTGTAAAGTGGTCATGTAGGTGTCACAGCAAATAGTACCCAGTACACACTGTAAAGTGGTCATGTAGGTGTGTTACAACAAAAAGTACCCAGTCTACACTGTAAAGTGGTCATGTAGGTGTCACAACAAAAAGTACCCAGTCCACACTGTAAAGTGGTCATGTAGGTGTCATGACAAACAACACCCAGTCCACACTGTAAAGTGGTCATGTAGGTGTCATGACAAAACGTACCCAGTCCACACTATGAAGTGGTCATGTAGGTGTCACAACAAAAGGTACCCAGTCCACACTGTAAAGTGGTTATGTAGGTGTCACAACAAAAAGCACCCAGTCCACACTGTAAAATGGTCATGTCAGTGTCACAACAAAAAGCACCCAGTCCACACTGTAAAGTAGTCATGTAGGTGTCACAACAAAACGTACCCAGTCCACACTGTAAAGTAGTCATGTAGGTGTCACAACAAAAAGTACCCAGTCCACACTGTAAAGTGGTCATGTAGGTGTCACAACCAAAGGTACCCAGTCCACACTGTAAAGTGGTCATGTAGGTGTCACAACAAAAAGTACCCAGTCCTCACTGTAAAGTGGTCATGTAGGTGTCACAACAAAAAGTACCCAGTCCACACTGTAAAGTGGTCATCTAGGTGTCACAACAAACAACACCCAGTCCACACTGTAAAGTGGTCATGTAGGTGTCACAACAAAAAGTAGCCAGTCCACACTGTAAAGTGGTCATGTAGGTGTCACAACAAACAACACCCAGTCCACACTGTAAAGTGGTCATGTAGGTGTCACAACAAAAAGCACCCAGTCCACACTGTAAAGTGGTCATGTCAGTGTCACAACAAAAAGCACCCAGTCCAAACTGTAAAGTGGTCATGTAGGTGTCACAACAAAAAGTACCCAGTCCACTCTGTAAAGTGGTCATGTAGGTGTCACAACAAAAAGTAGCCAGTCCACACTGTAAAGTGCTCATGTAGGTGTCACAACAAAAAGTACCCAGTCCACACTGTAAAGTGGTCATGTAGGTGTCACAGCAAATAGTACCCAGTACACACTGTAAAGTGGTCATGTAGGTGTCACAACAAAAAGTACCCAGTACACACTGTAAAGAGGTCATGTAGGTGTCACAACAAAAAGTACCCAGTCCACACTATAAAGTGGTCATGTAGGTGTCACAACAAAAAGTACCCAGTCCACTCTGTAGAATGGTAATGTAGGTGTCACAACAAAAAGTACCCAGTCCACACTGTAAAGTGGTCATGTAGGTGTCATGACAAAAAACACCCAGTCCACACTGTAAAGTGGTCATGTAAGTGTCACAACAAAGAGTACCCAGTCCACACTGTAAAGTGGTCATATAGGTGTCACAACAAAATGTACCCAGTCCACACTGTAAAGTGGTCATGTAGGTGTCACAAACAAAATGTACCCAGTCCACACTGTAAAGTGGTCATGTAGGTGTCACAACAAAAAGTACCCAGTCCACACTGTAAAGTGGTCATGTAGGTGTCACAACAAAAGTACCCAGTCCACACTGTAAAGTGGTCATGTAGGTGTCACAACAAAAAGCACCCAGTCCACACTGTAAAGTGGTCATGTAGGTGTCATGACAAACAACACCCAGTCCACACTGTAAAGTGGTCATGTAGGTGTCATGACAAAACGTACCCAGTCCACACTATAAAGTGGTCATGTAGGTGTCACAACAAAACGTACCCAGTCCACACTGTAAACTGGTTATGTAGGTGTCACAACAAAAAGTAGCCAGTCCACACTGTAAAGTGGTCATGTAGGTGTCACAACAAACAACACCCAGTCCACACTGTAAAGTGGTCATGTAGGTGTCACAACAAAAAGCACCCAGTCCACACTGTAAAGTGGTCATGTCAGTGTCACAACAAAAAGCACCCAGTCCAAACTGTAAAGTGGTCATGTAGGTGTCACAACAAAAAGTACCCAGTCCACTCTGTAAAGTGGTCATGTAGGTGTCACAACAAAAAGTAGCCAGTCCACACTGTAAAGTGCTCATGTAGGTGTCACAACAAAAAGTACCCAGTCCACACTGTAAAGTGGTCATGTAGGTGTCACAGCAAATAGTACCCAGTACACACTGTAAAGTGGTCATGTAGGTGTCACAACAAAAAGTACCCAGTACACACTGTAAAGTGGTCATGTAGGTGTCACAACAAAAAGTACCCAGTCCACACTATAAAGTGGTCATGTAGGTGTCACAACAAAAAGTACCCAGTCCACTCTGTAGAATGGTCATGTAGGTGTCACAACAAAAAGTACCCAGTCCACATTGTAAAGTGGTCATGTAGGTGTCATGACAAAAAACACCCAGTCCACACTGTAAAGTGGTCATGTAAGTGTCACAACAAAGAGTACCCAGTCCACACTGTAAAGTGGTCATATAGGTGTCACAACAAAATGTACCCAGTCCACACTGTAAAGTGGTCATGTAGGTGTCACAAACAAAATGTACCCAGTACACACTGTAAAGTGGTCATGTAGGTGTCACAACAAAAAGTACCCAGTCCACACTGTAAAGTGGTCATGTAGGTGTCACAACAAAAGTACCCAGTCCACACTGTAAAGTGGTCATGTAGGTGTCACAACAAAAAGCACCCAGTCCACACTGTAAAGTGGTCATGTAGGTGTCATGACAAACAACACCCAGTCCACACTGTAAAGTGGTCATGTAGGTGTTATGACAAAACGTACCCAGTCCACACTATAAAGTGGTCATGTAGGTGTCACAACAAAACGTACCCAGTCCACACTGTAAACTGGTTATGTAGGTGTCACAACAAAAAGCACCCAGTCCACACTGTAAAGTGGTCATGTCAGTGTCACAACAAAAAGCACCCAGTCCACACTGTAAAGTAGTCATGTAGGTGTCACAACCAAAAGTACCCAGTCCACACTGTAAAGTGGTCATGTAGGTGTCACAACAAAAAGTACCCAGTCCACACTGTAAAGTGGTCATGTAGGTGTCACAACAAACAACACCCAGTCCACACTGTAAAGTGGTCATGTAGGTGTCACAACAGAAAGTACCCAGTCCACACTGTAAAGTGGTCATGTAGGTGTCACAACAAAAAGTAGCCAGTCCACACTGTAAAGTGGCCATGTAGGTGTCACAACAAAAAGTACCCAGTCCACACTGTAAAGTGGTCATGTAGGTGTCACAACAAAAAGTACCCAGTCCACACTGTAAAGTGGTCATGTAGGTGTCACAACAAAAAGTACCCAGTCCACACTGTAAAGTGGTCATGTAGGTGTCACAACAAAAAGTACCCAGTCCACTCTGTAAAGTGGTCATGTAGGTGTCACAACAAAAAGTAGCCAGTCCACACTGTAAAGTGGTCATGTAGGTGTCACAGCAAATAGTACCCAGTACACACTGTAAAGTGGTCATATAGGTGTGTTACAACTAAAAGTACCCAGTCTACACTGTAAAGTGGTCATGTAGGTGTCACAACAAAAAGTACCCAGTCCACACTGTAAAGTGGTCATGTAGGTGTCATGACAAACAACACCCAGTCCACACTGTAAAGTGGTCATGTAGGTGTCATGACAAAACGTACCCAGTCCACACTATAAAGTGGTCATGTAGGTGTCACAACAAAACGTACCCAGTCCACACTGTAAAGTGGTTATGTAGGTGTCACAACAAAAAGCACCCAGTCCACACTGTAAAGTGGTCATGTCAGTGTCACAACAAAAAGCACCCAGTCCACACTGTAAAGTGGTCATGTAGGTGTCACAACAAAACGTACCCAGTCCACACTGTAAAGTAGTCATGTAGGTGTCACAACAAAAAGTACCCAGTCCACACTGTAAAGTGGTCATGTAGGTGTCACAACCAAAAGTACCCAGTCCACACTGTAAAGTGGTCATGTAGGTGTCACAACAAAAAGTACCCAGTCCACACTGTAAAGTGGTCATGTAGGTCTCACAACAAAAAGTACCCAGTCCACACTGTAAAGTGGTCATGTAGGTGTCACAACAAAAAGTACCCAGTCCTCACTGTAAAGTGGTCATGTAGGTGTCACAACAAAAAGTACCCAGTCCACACTGTAAAGTGGTCATGTAGGTGTCACAACAAACAACACCCAGTCCACACTGTAAAGTGGTCATGTAGGTGTCACAACAAAAAGTAGCCAGTCCACACTGTAAAGTGGTCATGTAGGTGTCACAACAAACAACACCCAGTCCACACTGTAAAGTGGTCATGTAGGTGTCACAACAAAAAGTACCCAGTCCACACTGTAAAGTGGTCATGTAGGTGTCACAACAAAAAGTAGCCAGTCCACACTGTAAAGTGGTCATGTAGGTGTCACAACAAAAAGTACCCAGTCCACACTGTAAAGTGGTCATGTAGGTGTCACAACAAAAAGTACCCAGTCCACACTGTAAAGTGGTCATGTAGGTGTCACAACAAAAAGCACCCAGTCCACACTGTCAAGTGGTCATGTCAGTGTCACAACAAAAAGCACCCAGTCCAAACTGTAAAGTGGTCATGTAGGTGTCACAACAAAACGTACCCAGTCCACACTGTAAAGTAGTCATGTAGGTGTCACAACAAAAAGTACCCAGTCCACACTGTAAAGTGGTCATGTAGGTGTCACAACCAAAAGTACCCAGTCCACACTGTAAAGTGGTCATGTAGCTGTCACAACAAAAAGTACCCAGTCCACACTGTAAAGTGGTCATGTAGGTGTCACAACAAAAAGTACCCAGTCCACACTGTAAAGTGGTCATGTAGGTCTCACAACAAAAAGTACCCAGTCCACACTGTAAAGTGGTCATGTAGGTGTCACAACAAAAAGTACCCAGTCCTCACTGTAAAGTGGTCATGTAGGTGTCACAACAAAAAGTACCCAGTCCACACTGTAAAGTGGTCATGTAGGTGTCACAACAAACAACACCCAGTCCACACTGTAAAGTGGTCATGTAGGTGTCACAACAAAAAGTACCCAGTCCACACTGTAAAGTGGTCATGTAGGTGTCACGACAAAAAGTACCCAGTACACACTGTAAAGTGGTCATCTAGGTGTCACAACAAATAGTACCCAGTCCACACTGTAAAGTGGTCATCTAGGTGTCACAACAAATAGTACCCAGTCCACACTGTAAAGTGGTCATGTAGGTGTCACAACAAAAAGTACCCAGTCCACACTGTAAAGTGGTCATGTAGGTGTCATGACAAACAACACCCAGTCCACACTGTAAAGTGGTCATGTAGGTGTCACAACAAAAAGTACCCAGTCCACACTGTAAGGTGGTCATGTAGGTGTCACAACAAACAACACCCAGTCCACACTGTAAAGTGGTCATGTAGGTGTCACAACAAAAAGTACCCAGTCCACACTGTAAAGTGGTCATGTAGGTGTCATGACAAACAACACCCAGTCCACACTGTAAAGTGGTCATGTAGGTGTCACAACAAAAAGTACCCAGTCCACACTGTAAAGTGGTCATGTAGGTGTCACAACAAAAAGTACCCAGTCCACACTGTAAAGTGGTCATGTAGGTGTCATGACAAACAACACCCAGTCCACACTGTAAAGTGGTCATGTAGGTGTCACAACAAAAAGTACCCAGTCCACACTGTAAAGTGGTCATGTAGGTGTCACAACAAAAAGTACCCAGTCTACACTGTAAAGTGGTCATGTAGGTGTCACAACAAAAAGTACCCAGTCCACTCTGTAAAGTGGTCATGTAGGTGTCACAACAAAAAGTACCCAGTCCACTCTGGAAAGTGGTCATGTAGGTGTCACAACAAAAAGTACCCAATCCACTCTGTAAAGTGGTCATGTAGGTGTCACAACAAAAAGTACCCAGTCCACACTGTAAAGTGGTCATGTAGGTGTCACAACAAGAAGTACCCAGTCCACACTGTAAAGTGGTCATGTAGGTGTCACAACAAAAAGTACCCAGTCCACACTGTAAAGTGGTCATGTAGGTGTCACAACAAACACCCAGTCCACACTGTAAAGTGGTCATGTAGGTGTCACAACAAAAAGTACCCAGTCCACTCTGTAAAGTGGTCATGTAGGTGTCACAACAAAAAGTACCCAGTCCACTTTGTAAAGTGGTCATGTAGGTGTCACAACAAAAAGTACCCAGTCTACACTGTAAAGTGGTCATGTAGGTGTGTTACAACAAAAAGTACCCAGTCTACACTGTAAAGTGGTCATGTAGGTGTCACAACAAAAAGTAGCCAGTCCACACTGTAAAGTGGTCATGTAGGTGTCACAACAAAAAGTACCCAGTACACACTGTAAAGTGGTCATGTAGGTGTCACAACAAAAAGTACCCAGTCCACACTATAAAGTGGTCATGTAGGTGTCACAACAAAAAGTACCCAGTCCACTCTGTAGAATGGTCATGTAGGTGTCACAACAAAAAGTACCCAGTCCACACTGTAAAGTGGTCATGTAGGTGTCATGACAAAAAACACCCAGTCCACACTGTAAAGTGGTCATGTAAGTGTCACAACAAAGAGTACCCAGTCCACACTGTAAAGTGGTCATATAGGTGTCACAACAAAATGTACCCAGTCCACACTGTAAAGTGGTCATGTAGGTGTCACAAACAAAATGTACCCAGTACACACTGTAAAGTGGTCATGTAGGTGTCACAACAAAAAGTACCCAGTCCACACTGTAAAGTGGTCATGTAGGTGTCACAACAAAAGTACCCAGTCCACACTGTAAAGTGGTCATGTAGGTGTCACAACAAAAAGCACCCAGTCCACACTGTAAAGTGGTCATGTAGGTGTCATGACAAACAACACCCAGTCCACACTGTAAAGTGGTCATGTAGGTGTCATGACAAAACGTACCCAGTCCACACTATAAAGTGGTCATGTAGGTGTCACAACAAAACGTACCCAGTCCACACTGTAAACTGGTTATGTAGGTGTCACAACAAAAAGCACCCAGTCAAACACTGTAAAGTGGTCATGTCAGTGTCACAACAAAAAGCACCCAGTCCACACTGTAAAGTAGTCATGTAGGTGTCACAACAAAAAGTACCCAGTCCACACTGTTAAGTGGTCATGTAGGTGTCACAACCAAAAGTACCCAGTCCACACTGTAAAGTGGTCATGTAGGTGTCACAACAAAAAGTACCCAGTCCACACTGTAAAGTGGTCATGTAGGTGTCACAACAAACAACACCCAGTCCACACTGTAAAGTGGTCATGTAGGTGTCACAACAAAAAGTACCCAGTCCACACTGTAAAGTGGTCATGTAGGTGTCACAACAAAAAGTAGCCAGTCCACACTGTAAAGTGGCCATGTAGGTGTCACAACAAAAAGTACCCAGTCCACACTGTAAAGTGGTCATGTAGGTGTCACAACAAAAAGTACCCAGTCCACTCTGTAAAGTGGTCATGTAGGTGTCACAACAAAAAGTAGCCAGTCCACACTGTAAAGTGGCCATGTAGGTGTCACAACAAAAAGTACCCAGTCCACACTGTAAAGTGGTCATGTAGGTGTCACAACAAAAAGTACCCAGTCCACACTGTAAAGTGGTCATGTAGGTGTCACAACAAAAAGTACCCAGTCCACACTGTAAAGTGGTCATGTAGGTGTCACAACAAAAAGTACCCAGTCCACTCTGTAAAGTGGTCATGTAGGTGTCACAACAAAAAGTAGCCAGTCCACACTGTAAAGTGGTCATGTAGGTGTCACAGCAAATAGTACCCAGTACACACTGTAAAGTGGTCATATAGGTGTGTTACAACTAAAAGTACCCAGTCTACACTGTAAAGTGGTCATGTAGGTGTCACAACAAAAAGTACCCAGTCCACACTGTAAAGTGGTCATGTAGGTGTCATGACAAACAACATCCAGTCCACACTGTAAAGTGGTCATGTAGGTGTCATGACAAAACGTACCCAGTCCACACTATAAAGTGGTCATGTAGGTGTCACAACAAAACGTACCCAGTCCACACTGTAAAGTGGTTATGTAGGTGTCACAACAAAAAGCACCCAGTCCACACTGTAAAGTGGTCATGTCAGTGTCACAACAAAAAGCACCCAGTCCACACTGTAAAGTGGTCATGTAGGTGTCACAACAAAACGTACCCAGTCCACACTGTAAAGTAGTCATGTAGGTGTCACAACAAAAAGTACCCAGTCCACACTGTAAAGTGGTCATGTAGGTGTCACAACAAACACCCAGTCCACACTGTAAAGTGGTCATGTAGGTGTCACAACAAAAAGTACCCAGTCCACTCTGTAAAGTGGTCATGTAGGTGTCACAACAAAAAGTACCCAGTCCACTCTGTAAAGTGGTCATGTAGGTGTCACAACAAAAAGTACCCAGTCTACACTGTAAAGTGGTCATGTAGGTGTGTTACAACAAAAAGTACCCAGTCTACACTGTAAAGTGGTCATGTAGGTGTCACAACAAAAAGTAGCCAGTCCACACTGTAAAGTGGTCATGTAGGTGTCACAACAAAAAGTACCCAGTACACACTGTAAAGTGGTCATGTAGGTGTCACAACAAAAAGTACCCAGTCCACACTATAAAGTGGTCATGTAGGTGTCACAACAAAAAGTACCCAGTCCACTCTGTAGAATGGTCATGTAGGTGTCACAACAAAAAGTACCCAGTCCACACTGTAAAGTGGTCATGTAGGTGTCATGACAAAAAACACCCAGTCCACACTGTAAAGTGGTCATGTAAGTGTCACAACAAAGAGTACCCAGTCCACACTGTAAAGTGGTCATATAGGTGTCACAACAAAATGTACCCAGTCCACACTGTAAAGTGGTCATGTAGGTGTCACAAACAAAATGTACCCAGTACACACTGTAAAGTGGTCATGTAGGTGTCACAACAAAAAGTACCCAGTCCACACTGTAAAGTGGTCATGTAGGTGTCACAACAAAAGTACCCAGTCCACACTGTAAAGTGGTCATGTAGGTGTCACAACAAAAAGCACCCAGTCCACACTGTAAAGTGGTCATGTAGGTGTCATGACAAACAACACCCAGTCCACACTGTAAAGTGGTCATGTAGGTGTCATGACAAAACGTACCCAGTCCACACTATAAAGTGGTCATGTAGGTGTCACAACAAAACGTACCCAGTCCACACTGTAAACTGGTTATGTAGGTGTCACAACAAAAAGCACCCAGTCCACACTGTAAAGTGGTCATGTCAGTGTCACAACAAAAAGCACCCAGTCCACACTGTAAAGTAGTCATGTAGGTGTCACAACAAAAAGTACCCAGTCCACACTGTTAAGTGGTCATGTAGGTGTCACAACCAAAAGTACCCAGTCCACACTGTAAAGTGGTCATGTAGGTGTCACAACAAAAAGTACCCAGTCCACACTGTAAAGTGGTCATGTAGGTGTCACAACAAACAACACCCAGTCCACACTGTAAAGTGGTCATGTAGGTGTCACAACAAAAAGTACCCAGTCCACACTGTAAAGTGGTCATGTAGGTGTCACAACAAAAAGTAGCCAGTCCACACTGTAAAGTGGCCATGTAGGTGTCACAACAAAAAGTACCCAGTCCACACTGTAAAGTGGTCATGTAGGTGTCACAACAAAAAGTACCCAGTCCACTCTGTAAAGTGGTCATGTAGGTGTCACAACAAAAAGTAGCCAGTCCACACTGTAAAGTGGCCATGTAGGTGTCACAACAAAAAGTACCCAGTCCACACTGTAAAGTGGTCATGTAGGTGTCACAACAAAAAGTACCCAGTCCACACTGTAAAGTGGTCATGTAGGTGTCACAACAAAAAGTACCCAGTCCACACTGTAAAGTGGTCATGTAGGTGTCACAACAAAAAGTACCCAGTCCACTCTGTAAAGTGGTCATGTAGGTGTCACAACAAAAAGTAGCCAGTCCACACTGTAAAGTGGTCATGTAGGTGTCACAGCAAATAGTACCCAGTACACACTGTAAAGTGGTCATATAGGTGTGTTACAACTAAAAGTACCCAGTCTACACTGTAAAGTGGTCATGTAGGTGTCACAACAAAAAGTACCCAGTCCACACTGTAAAGTGGTCATGTAGGTGTCATGACAAACAACACCCAGTCCACACTGTAAAGTGGTCATGTAGGTGTCATGACAAAACGTACCCAGTCCACACTATAAAGTGGTCATGTAGGTGTCACAACAAAACGTACCCAGTCCACACTGTAAAGTGGTTATGTAGGTGTCACAACAAAAAGCACCCAGTCCACACTGTAAAGTGGTCATGTCAGTGTCACAACAAAAAGCACCCAGTCCACACTGTAAAGTGGTCATATAGGTGTCACAACAAAACGTACCCAGTCCACACTGTAAAGTAGTCATGTAGGTGTCACAACAAAAAGTACCCAGTCCACACTGTAAAGTGGTCATGTAGGTGTCACAACCAAAAGTACCCAGTCCACACTGTAAAGTGGTCATGTAGGTGTCACAACAAAAAGTACCCAGTCCACACTGTAAAGTGGTCATGTAGGTCTCACAACAAAAAGTACCCAGTCCACACTGTAAAGTGGTCATGTAGGTGTCACAACAAAAAGTACCCAGTCCTCACTGTAAAGTGGTCATGTAGGTGTCACAACAAAAAGTACCCAGTCCACACTGTAAAGTGGTCATGTAGGTGTCACAACAAACAACACCCAGTCCACACTGTAAAGTGGTCATGTAGGTGTCACAACAAAAAGTAGCCAGTCCACACTGTAAAGTGGTCATGTAGGTGTCACAACAAACAACACCCAGTCCACACTGTAAAGTGGTCATGTAGGTGTCACAACAAAAAGTACCCAGTCCACACTGTAAAGTGGTCATGTAGGTGTCACAACAAAAAGTAGCCAGTCCACACTGTAAAGTGGTCATGTAGGTGTCACAACAAAAAGTACCCAGTCCACACTGTAAAGTGGTCATGTAGGTGTCACAACAAAAAGTACCCAGTCCACACTGTAAAGTGGTCATGTAGGTGTCACAACAAAAAGCACCCAGTCCACACTGTCAAGTGGTCATGTCAGTGTCACAACAAAAAGCACCCAGTCCAAACTGTAAAGTGGTCATGTAGGTGTCACAACAAAACGTACCCAGTCCACACTGTAAAGTAGTCATGTAGGTGTCACAACAAAAAGTACCCAGTCCACACTGTAAAGTGGTCATGTAGGTGTCACAACCAAAAGTACACAGTCCACACTGTAAAGTGGTCATGTAGCTGTCACAACAAAAAGTACCCAGTCCACACTGTAAAGTGGTCATGTAGGTGTCACAACAAAAAGTACCCAGTCCACACTGTAAAGTGGTCATGTAGGTCTCACAACAAAAAGTACCCAGTCCACACTGTAAAGTGGTCATGTAGGTGTCACAACAAAAAGTACCCAGTCCTCACTGTAAAGTGGTCATGTAGGTGTCACAACAAAAAGTACCCAGTCCACACTGTAAAGTGGTCATGTAGGTGTCACAATAAACAACACCCAGTCCACACTGTAAAGTGGTCATGTAGGTGTCACAACAAAAAGTACCCAGTCCACACTGTAAAGTGGTCATGTAGGTGTCACGACAAAAAGTACCCAGTACACACTGTAAAGTGGTCATCTAGGTGTCACAACAAATAGTACCCAGTCCACACTGTAAAGTGGTCATCTAGGTGTCACAACAAATAGTACCCAGTCCACACTGTAAAGTGGTCATGTAGGTGTCACAACAAAAAGTACCCAGTCCACACTGTAAAGTGGTCATGTAGGTGTCATGACAAACAACACCCAGTCCACACTGTAAAGTGGTCATGTAGTTGTCACAACAAAAAGTACCCAGTCCACACTGTAAGGTGGTCATGTAGGTGTCACAACAAACAACACCCAGTCCACACTGTAAAGTGGTCATGTAGGTGTCACAACAAAAAGTACCCAGTCCACACTGTAAAGTGGTCATGTAGGTGTCATGACAAACAACACCCAGTCCACACTGTAAAGTGGTCATGTAGGCGTCACAACAAAAAGTACCCAGTCCACACTGTAAAGTGGTCATGTACGTGTCACAACAAAAAGTACCCAGTCCACACTGTAAAGTGGTCATGTAGGTGTCATGACAAACAACACCCAGTCCACACTGTAAAGTGGTCATGTAGGTGTCACAACAAAAAGTACCCAGTCCACACTGTAAAGTGGTCATGTAGGTGTCACAACAAAAAGTACCCAGTCTACACTGTAAAGTGGTCATGTAGGTGTCACAACAAAAAGTACCCAGTCCACTCTGTAAAGTGGTCATGTAGGTGTCACAACAAAAAGTACCCAGTCCACTCTGGAAAGTGGTCATGTAGGTGTCACAACAAAAAGTACCCAGTCCACTCTGTAAAGTGATCATGTAGGTGTCACAACAAAAAGTACCCAGTCCACACTGTAAAGTGGTCATGTAGGTGTCACAACAAGAAGTACCCAGTCCACACTGTAAAGTGGTCATGTAGGTGTCACAACAAAAAGTACCCAGTCCACACTGTAAAGTGGTCATGTAGGTGTCACAACAAACACCCAGTCCACGCTGTAAAGTGGTCATGTAGGTGTCACAACAAAAAGTACCCAGTCAACTCTGTAAAGTGGTCATGTAGGTGTCACAACAAAAAGTACCCAGTCCACTCTGTAAAGTGGTCATGTAGGTGTCACAACAAAAAGTACCCAGTCTACACTGTAAAGTGGTCATGTAGGTGTGTTACAACAAAAAGTACCCAGTCTACACTGTAAAGTGGTCATGTAGGTGTCACAACAAAAAGTAGCCAGTCCACACTGTAAAGTGCTCATGTAGGTGTCACAACAAAAAGTACCCAGTCCACACTGTAAAGTGGTCATGTAGGTGTCACAGCAAATAGTACCCAGTACACACTGTAAAGTGGTCATGTAGGTGTCACAACAAAAAGTACCCAGTACACACTGTAAAGTGGTCATGTAGGTGTCACAACAAAAAGTACCCAGTCCACACTATAAAGTGGTCATGTAGGTGTCACAACAAAAAGTACCCAGTCCACTCTGTAGAATGGTCATGTAGGTGTCACAACAAAAAGTACCCAGTCCACACTGTAAAGTGGTCATGTAGGTGTCATGACAAAAAACACCCAGTCCACACTGTAAAGTGGTCATGTAAGTGTCACAACAAAGAGTACCCAGTCCACACTGTAAAGTGGTCATATAGGTGTCACAACAAAATGTACCCAGTCCACACTGTAAAGTGGTCATGTAGGTGTCACAAACAAAATGTACCCAGTACACACTGTAAAGTGGTCATGTAGGTGTCACAACAAAAAGTACCCAGTCCACAGTGTAAAGTGGTCATGTAGGTGTCACAACAAAAGTACCCAGTCCACACTGTAACGTGGTCATGTAGGTGTCACAACAAAAAGCACCCAGTCCACACTGTAAAGTGGTCATGTAGGTGTCATGACAAACAACACCCAGTCCACACTGTAAAGTGGTCATGTAGGTGTCATGACAAAACGTACCCAGTCCACACTATAAAGTGGTCATGTAGGTGTCACAACAAAACGTACCCAGTCCACACTGTAAACTGGTTATGTAGGTGTCACAACAAAAAGCACCCAGTCCACACTGTAAAGTGGTCATGTCAGTGTCACAACAAAAAGCACCCAGTCCACACTGTAAAGTAGTCATGTAGGTGTCACAACAAAAAGTACCCAGTCCACACTGTTAAGTGGTCATGTAGGTGTCACAACCAAAATTACCCAGTCCACACTGTAAAGTGGTCATGTAGGTGTCACAACAAAAAGTACCCAGTCCACACTGTAAAGTGGTCATGTAGGTGTCACAACAAACAACACCCAGTCCACACTGTAAAGTGGTCATGTAGGTGTCACAACAAAAAGTACCCAGTCCACACTGTAAAGTGGTCATGTAGGTGTCACAACAAAAAGTAGCCAGTCCACACTGTAAAGTGGCCATGTAGGTGTCACAACAAAAAGTACCCAGTCCACACTGTAAAGTGGTCATGTAGGTGTCACAACAAAAAGTACCCAGTCCACTCTGTAAAGTGGTCATGTAGGTGTCACAACAAAAAGTAGCCAGTCCACACTGTAAAGTGGCCATGTAGGTGTCACAACAAAAAGTACCCAGTCCACACTGTAAAGTGGTCATGTAGGTGTCACAACAAAAAGTACCCAGTCCACACTGTAAAGTGGTCATGTAGGTGTCACAACAAAAAGTACCCAGTCCACACTGTAAAGTGGTCATGTAGGTGTCACAACAAAAAGTACCCAGTCCACTCTGTAAAGTGGTCATGTAGGTGTCACAACAAAAAGTAGCCAGTCCACACTGTAAAGTGGTCATGTAGGTGTCACAGCAAATAGTACCCAGTACACACTGTAAAGTGGTCATATAGGTGTGTTACAACTAAAAGTACCCAGTCTACACTGTAAAGTGGTCATGTAGGTGTCACAACAAAAAGTACCCAGTCCACACTGTAAAGTGGTCATGTAGGTGTCATGACAAACAACACCCAGTCCACACTGTAAAGTGGTCATGTAGGTGTCATGACAAAACGTACCCAGTCCACACTATAAAGTGGTCATGTAGGTGTCACAACAAAACGTACCCAGTCCACACTGTAAAGTGGTTATGTAGGTGTCACAACAAAAAGCACCCAGTCCACACTGTAAAGTGGTCATGTCAGTGTCACAACAAAAAGCACCCAGTCCACACTGTAAAGTGGTCATGTAGGTGTCACAACAAAACGTACCCAGTCCACACTGTAAAGTAGTCATATAGGTGTCACAACAAAAAGTACCCAGTCCACACTGTAAAGTGGTCATGTAGGTGTCACAACCAAAAGTACCCAGTCCACACTGTAAAGTGGTCATGTAGGTGTCACAACAAAAAGTACCCAGTCCACACTGTAAAGTGGTCATGTAGGTCTCACAACAAAAAGTACCCAGTTCACACTGTAAAGTGGTCATGTAGGTGTCACAACAAAAAGTACCCAGTCCTCACTGTAAAGTGGTCATGTAGGTGTCACAACAAAAAGTACCCAGTCCACACTGTAAAGTGGTCATGTAGGTGTCACAACAAACAACACCCAGTCCACACTGTAAAGTGGTCATGTAGGTGTCACAACAAAAAGTAGCCAGTCCACACTGTAAAGTGGTCATGTAGGTGTCACAACAAACAACACCCAGTCCACACTGTAAAGTGGTCATGTAGGTGTCACAACAAAAAGTACCCAGTCCACACTGTAAAGTGGTCATGTAGGTGTCACAACAAAAAGTAGCCAGTCCACACTGTAAAGTGGTCATGTAGGTGTCACAACAAAAAGTACCCAGTCCACACTGTAAAGTGGTCATGTAGGTGTCACAACAAAAAGTACCCAGTCCACACTGTAAAGTGGTCATGTAGGTGTCACAACAAAAAGCACCCAGTCCACACTGTCAAGTGGTCATGTCAGTGTCACAACAAAAAGCACCCAGTCCAAACTGTAAAGTGGTCATGTAGGTGTCACAACAAAACGTACCCAGTCCACACTGTAAAGTAGTCGTGTAGGTGTCACAACAAAAAGTACCCAGTCCACACTGTAAAGTGGTCATGTAGGTGTCACAACCAAAAGTACACAGTCCACACTGTAAAGTGGTCATGTAGCTGTCACAACAAAAAGTACCCAGTCCACACTGTAAAGTGGTCATGTAGGTGTCACAACAAAAAGTACCCAGTCCACACTGTAAAGTGGTCATGTAGGTCTCACAACAAAAAGTACCCAGTCCACACTGTAAAGTGGTCATGTAGGTGTCACAACAAAAAGTACCCAGTCCTCACTGTAAAGTGGTCATGTAGGTGTCACAACAAAAAGTACCCAGTCCACACTGTAAAGTGGTCATGTAGGTGTCACAACAAACAACACCCAGTCCACACTGTAAAGTGGTCATGTAGGTGTCACAACAAAAAGTACCCAGTCCACACTGTAAAGTGGTCATGTAGGTGTCACGACAAAAAGTACCCAGTACACACTGTAAAGTGGTCATCTATGTGTCACAACAAATAGTACCCAGTCCACACTGTAAAGTGGTCATCTAGGTGTCACAACAAATAGTACCCAGTCCACACTGTAAAGTGGTCATGTAGGTGTCACAACAAAAAGTACCCAGTCCACACTGTAAAGTGGTCATGTAGGTGTCATGACAAACAACACCCAGTCCACACTGTAAAGTGGTCATGTAGTTGTCACAACAAAAAGTACCCAGTCCACACTGTAAGGTGGTCATGTAGGTGTCACAACAAACAACACCCAGTCCACACTGTAAAGTGGTCATGTAGGTGTCACAACAAAAAGTACCCAGTCCACACTGTAAAGTGGTCATGTACGTGTCACAACAAAAAGTACCCAGTCCACACTGTAAAGTGGTCATGTAGGTGTCATGACAAACAACACCCAGTCCACACTGTAAAGTGGTCATGTAGGTGTCACAACAAAAAGTACCCAGTCCACACTGTAAAGTGGTCATGTAGGTGTCACAACAAAAAGTACCCAGTCTACACTGTAAAGTGGTCATGTAGGTGTCACAACAAAAAGTACCCAATCCACTCTGTAAAGTGGTCATGTAGGTGTCACAACAAAAAGTACCCAGTCCACTCTGGAAAGTGGTCATGTAGGTGTCACAACAAAAAGTACCCAGTCCACTCTGTAGAGTGGTCATGTAGGTGTCACAACAAAAAGTACCCAGTCCACACTGTAAAGTGGTCATGTAGGTGTCACAACAAGAAGTACCCAGTCCACACTGTAAAGTGGTCATGTAGGTGTCACAACAAAAAGTACCCAGTCCACACTGTAAAGTGGTCATGTAGGTGTCACAACAAACACCCAGTCCACGCTGTAAAGTGGTCATGTAGGTGTCACAACAAAAAGTACCCAGTCAACTCTGTAAAGTGGTCATGTAGGTGTCACAACAAAAAGTACCCAGTCCACTCTGTAAAGTGGTCATGTAGGTGTCAGAACAAAAAGTACCCAGTCTACACTGTAAAGTGGTCATGTAGGTGTCACAACAAAAAGTAGCCAGTCCACACTGTAAAGTGCTCATGTAGGTGTCACAACAAAAAGTACCCAGTCCACACTGTAAAGTGGTCATGTAGGTGTCACAGCAAATAGTACCCAGTACACACTGTAAAGTGGTCATGTAGGTGTCACAACAAAAAGTACCCAGTACACACTGTAAAGTGGTCATGTAGGTGTCACAACAAAAAGTACCCAGTCCACACTATAAAGTGGTCATGTAGGTGTCACAACAAAAAGTACCCAGTCCACTCTGTAGAATGGTCATGTAGGTGTCACAACAAAAAGTACCCAGTCCACACTGTAAAGTGGTCATGTAGGTGTCATGACAAAAAACACCCAGTCCACACTGTAAAGTGGTCATGTAAGTGTCACAACAAAGAGTACCCAGTCCACACTGTAAAGTGGTCATATAGGTGTCACAACAAAATGTACCCAGTCCACACTGTAAAGTGGTCATGTAGGTGTCACAAACAAAATGTACCCAGTACACACTGTAAAGTGGTCATGTAGGTGTCACAACAAAAAGTACCCAGTCCACAGTGTAAAGTGGTCATGTAGGTGTCACAACAAAAGTACCCAGTCCACACTGTAAAGTGGTCATGTAGGTGTCACAACAAAAAGCACCCAGTCCACACTGTAAAGTGGTCATGTAGGTGTCATGACAAACAACACCCAGTCCACACTGTAAAGTGGTCATGTAGGTGTCATGACAAAACGTACCCAGTCCACACTATAAAGTGGTCATGTAGCTGTCACAACAAAACGTACCCAGTCCACACTGTAAACTGGTTATGTAGGTGTCACAACAAAAAGCACCCAGTCCACACTGTAAAGTGGTCATGTCAGTGTCACAACAAAAAGCACCCAGTCCACACTGTAAAGTAGTCATGTAGGTGTCACAACAAAAAGTACCCAGTCCACACTGTTAAGTGGTCATGTAGGTGTCACAACCAAAAGTACCCAGTCCACACTGTAAAGTGGTCATGTAGGTGTCACAACAAAAAGTACCCAGTCCACACTGTAAAGTGGTCATGTAGGTCTCACAACAAACAACACCCAGTCCACACTGTAAAGTGGTCATGTAGGTGTCACAACAAAAAGTACCCAGTCCACACTGTAAAGTGGTCATGTAGGTGTCACAACAAAAAGTAGCCAGTCCACACTGTAAAGTGGCCATGTAGGTGTCACAACAAAAAGTACCCAGTCCACACTGTAAAGTGGTCATGTAGGTGTCACAACAAAAAGTACCCAGTCCACTCTGTAAAGTGGTCATGTAGGTGTCACAACAAAAAGTAGCCAGTCCACACTGTAAAGTGGCCATGTAGGTGTCACAACAAAAAGTACCCAGTCCACACTGTAAAGTGGTCATGTAGGTGTCACAACAAAAAGTACCCAGTCCACACTGTAAAGTGGTCATGTAGGTGTCACAACAAAAAGTACCCAGTCCACACTGTAAAGTGGTCATGTAGGTGTCACAACAAAAAGTACCCAGTCCACTCTGTAAAGTGGTCATGTAGGTGTCACAACAAAAAGTAGCCAGTCCACACTGTAAAGTGGTCATGTAGGTGTCACAGCAAATAGTACCCAGTACACACTGTAAAGTGGTCATATAGGTGTGTTACAACTAAAAGTACCCAGTCTACACTGTAAAGTGGTCATGTAGGTGTCACAACAAAAAGTACCCAGTCCACACTGTAAAGTGGTCATGTAGGTGTCATGACAAACAACACCCAGTCCACACTGTAAAGTGGTCATGTAGGTGTCATGACAAAACGTACCCAGTCCACACTATAAAGTGGTCATGTAGGTGTCACAACAAAACGTACCCAGTCCACACTGTAAAGTGGTTATGTAGGTGTCACAACAAAAAGCACCCAGTCCACACTGTAAAGTGGTCATGTCAGTGTCACAACAAAAAGCACCCAGTCCACACTGTAAAGTGGTCATGTAGGTGTCACAACAAAACGTACCCAGTCCACACTGTAAAGTAGTCATGTAGGTGTCACAACAAAAAGTACCCAGTCCACACTGTAAAGTGGTCATGTAGGTGTCACAACCAAAAGTACCCAGTCCACACTGTAAAGTGGTCATGTAGGTGTCACAACAAAAAGTACCCAGTCCACACTGTAAAGTGGTCATGTAGGTCTCACAACAAAAAGTACCCAGTCCACACTGTAAAGTGGTCATGTAGGTGTCACAACAAAAAGTACCCAGTCCTCACTGTAAAGTGGTCATGTAGGTGTCACAACAAAAAGTACCCAGTCCACACTGTAAAGTGGTCATGTAGGTGTCACAACAAACAACACCCAGTCCACACTGTAAAGTGGTCATGTAGGTGTCACAACAAAAAGTAGCCAGTCCACACTGTAAAGTGGTCATGTAGGTGTCACAACAAACAACACCCAGTCCACACTGTAAAGTGGTCATGTAGGTGTCACAACAAAAAGTACCCAGTCCACACTGTAAAGTGGTCATGTAGGTGTCACAACAAAAAGTAGCCAGTCCACACTGTAAAGTGGTCATGTAGGTGTCACAACAAAAAGTACCCAGTCCGCACTGTAAAGTGGTCATGTAGGTGTCACAACAAAAAGTACCCAGTCCACACTGTAAAGTGGTCATGTAGGTGTCACAACAAAAAGCACCCAGTCCACACTGTCAAGTGGTCATGTCAGTGTCACAACAAAAAGCACCCAGTCCAAACTGTAAAGTGGTCATGTAGGTGTCACAACAAAACGTACCCAGTCCACACTGTAAAGTAGTCATGTAGGTGTCACAACAAAAAGTACCCAGTCCACACTGTAAAGTGGTCATGTAGGTGTCACAACCAAAAGTACACAGTCCACACTGTAATGTGGTCATGTAGCTGTCACAACAAAAAGTACCCAGTCCACACTGTAAAGTGGTGATGTAGGTGTCACAACAAAAAGTACCCAGTCCACACTGTAAAGTGGTCATGTAGGTCTCACAACAAAAAGTACCCAGTCCACACTGTAAAGTGGTCATGTAGGTGTCACAACAAAAAGTACCCAGTCCTCACTGTAAAGTGGTCATGTAGGTGTCACAACAAAAAGTACCCAGTCCACACTGTAAAGTGGTCATGTAGGTGTCACAACAAACAACACCCAGTCCACACTGTAAAGTGGTCATGTAGGTGTCACAACAAAAAGTACCCAGTCCACACTGTAAAGTGGTCATGTAGGTGTCACGACAAAAAGTACCCAGTACACACTGTAAAGTGGTCATCTAGGTGTCACAACAAATAGTACCCAGTCCACACTGTAAAGTGGTCATCTAGGTGTCACAACAAATAGTACCCAGTCCACACTGTAAAGTGGTCATGTAGGTGTCACAACAAAAAGTACCCAGTCCACACTGTAAAGTGGTCATGTAGGTGTCATGACAAACAACACCCAGTCCACACTGTAAAGTGGTCATGTAGTTGTCACAACAAAAAGTACCCAGTCCACACTGTAAGGTGGTCATGTAGGTGTCACAACAAACAACACCCAGTCCACACTGTAAAGTGGTCATGTAGGTGTCACAACAAAAAGTACCCAGTCCACACTGTAAAGTGGTCATGTAGGTGTCATGACAAACAACACCCAGTCCACACTGTAAAGTGGTCATGTAGGCGTCACAACAAAAAGTACCCAGTCCACACTGTAAAGTGGTCATGTACGTGTCACAACAAAAAGTACCCAGTCCACACTGTAAAGTGGTCATGTAGGTGTCATGACAAACAACACCCAGTCCACACTGTAAAGTGGTCATGTAGGTGTCACAACAAAAAGTACCCAGTCCACACTGTAAAGTGGTCATGTAGGTGTCACAACAAAAAGTACCCAGTCTACACTGTAAAGTGGTCATGTAGGTGTCACAACAAAAAGTACCCAGTCCACTCTGTAAAGTGGTCATGTAGGTGTCACAACAAAAAGTACCCAGTCCACTCTGGAAAGTGGTCATGTAGGTGTCACAACAAAAAGTACCCAGTCCACTCTGTAAAGTGGTCATGTAGGTGTCACAACAAAAAGTACCCAGTCCACACTGTAAAGTGGTCATGTAGGTGTCACAACAAGAAGTACCCAGTCCACACTGTAAAGTGGTCATATAGGTGTCACAACAAAAAGTACCCAGTCCACACTGTAAAGTGGTCATGTAGGTGTCACAACAAACACCCAGTCCACGCTGTAAAGTGGTCATGTAGGTGTCACAACAAAAAGTACCCAGTCAACTCTGTAAAGTGGTCATGTAGGTGTCACAACAAAAAGTACCCAGTCCACTCTGTAAAGTGGTCATGTAGGTGTCACAACAAAAAGTACCCAGTCTACACTGTAAAGTGGTCATGTAGGTGTGTTACAACAAAAAGTACCCAGTCTACACTGTAAAGTGGTCATGTAGGTGTCACAACAAAAAGTAGCCAGTCCACACTGTAAAGTGCTCATGTAGGTGTCACAACAAAAAGTACCCAGTCCACACTGTAAAGTGGTCATGTAGGTGTCACAGCAAATAGTACCCAGTACACACTGTAAAGTGGTCATGTAGGTGTCACAACAAAAAGTACCCAGTACACACTGTAAAGTGGTCATGTAGGTGTCACAACAAAAAGTACCCAGTCCACACTATAAAGTGGTCATGTAGGTGTCACAACAAAAAGTACCCAGTCCACTCTGTAGAATGGTCATGTAGGTGTCACAACAAAAAGTACCCAGTCCACACTGTAAAGTGGTCATGTAGGTGTCATGACAAAAAACACCCAGTCCACACTGTAAAGTGGTCATGTAAGTGTCACAACAAAGAGTACCCAGTCCACACTGTAAAGTGGTCATATAGGTGTCACAACAAAATGTACCCAGTCCACACTGTAAAGTGGTCATGTAGGTGTCACAAACAAAATGTACCCAGTACACACTGTAAAGTGGTCATGTAGGTGTCACAACAAAAAGTACCCAGTCCACAGTGTAAAGTGGTCATGTAGGTGTCACAACAAAAGTACCCAGTCCACACTGTAAAGTGGTCATGTAGGTGTCACAACAAAAAGCACCCAGTCCACACTGTAAAGTGGTCATGTAGGTGTCATGACAAACAACACCCAGTCCACACTGTAAAGTGGTCATGTAGGTGTCATGACAAAACGTACCCAGTCCACACTATAAAGTGGTCATGTAGGTGTCACAACAAAACGTACCCAGTCCACACTGTAAACTGGTTATGTAGGTGTCACAACAAAAAGCACCCAGTCCACACTGTAAAGTGGTCATGTCAGTGTCACAACAAAAAGCACCCAGTCCACACTGTAAAGTAGTCATGTAGGTGTCACAACAAAAAGTACCCAGTCCACACTGTTAAGTGGTCATGTAGGTGTCACAACCAAAAGTACCCAGTCCACACTGTAAAGTGGTCATGTAGGTGTCACAACAAAAAGTACCCAGTCCACACTGTAAAGTGGTCATGTAGGTGTCACAACAAACAACACCCAGTCCACACTGTAAAGTGGTCATGTAGGTGTCACAACAAAAAGTACCCAGTCCACACTGTAAAGTGGTCATGTAGGTGTCACAACAAAAAGTAGCCAGTCCACACTGTAAAGTGGCCATGTAGGTGTCACAACAAAAAGTACCCAGTCCACACTGTAAATTGGTCATGTAGGTGTCACAACAAAAAGTACCCAGTCCACACTGTAAAGTGGTCATGTAGGTGTCACAACAAAAAGTACCCAGTCCACTCTGTAAAGTGGTCATGTAGGTGTCACAACAAAAAGTAGCCAGTCCACACTGTAAAGTGGTCATGTAGGTGTCACAGCAAATAGTACCCAGTACACACTGTAAAGTGGTCATATAGGTGTGTTACAACTAAAAGTACCCAGTCTACACTGTAAAGTGGTCATGTAGGTGTCACAACAAAAAGTACCCAGTCCACACTGTAAAGTGGTCATGTAGGTGTCATGACAAACAACACCCAGTCCACACTGTAAAGTGGTCATGTAGGTGTCATGACAAAACGTACCCAGTCCACACTATAAAGTGGTCATGTAGGTGTCACAACAAAACGTACCCAGTCCACACTGTAAAGTGGTTATGTAGGTGTCACAACAAAAAGCACCCAGTCCACACTGTAAAGTGGTCATGTCAGTGTCACAACAAAAAGCACCCAGTCCACACTGTAAAGTGGTCATGTAGGTGTCACAACAAAACGTACCCAGTCCACACTGTAAAGTAGTCATGTAGGTGTCACAACAAAAAGTACCCAGTCCACACTGTAAAGTGGTCATGTACGTGTCACAACCAAAAGTACCCAGTCCACACTGTAAAGTGGTCATGTAGGTGTCACAACAAAAAGTACCCAGTCCACACTGTAAAGTGGTCATGTAGGTCTCACAACAAAAAGTACCCAGTCCACACTGTAAAGTGGTCATGTAGGTGTCACAACAAAAAGTACCCAGTCCTCACTGTAAAGTGGTCATGTAGGTGTCACAACAAAAAGTACCCAGTCCACACTGTAAAGTGGTCATGTAGGTGTCACAACAAAAAGTAGCCAGTCCACACTGTAAAGTGGTCATGTAGGTGTCACAACAAACAACACCCAGTCCACAGTGTAAAGTGGTCATGTAGGTGTCACAACAAAAAGTAGCCAGTCCACACTGTAAAGTGGTCATGTAGGTGTCACAATAAAAAGTACCCAGTCCACACTGTAAAGTGGTCATGTAGGTGTCACAACAAAAAGCACCCAGTCCACACTGTAAAGTGGTCATGTCAGTGTCACAACAAAAAGCACCCAGTCCAAACTGTAAAGTGGTCATGTAGGTGTCACAACAAAACGTACCCAGTCCACACTGTAAAGTAGTCATGTAGGTGTCACAACAAAAATTACCCAGTCCACACTGTAAAGTGGTCATGTAGGTGTCACAACCAAAAGTACCCAGTCCACACTGTAAAGTGGTCATGTAGCTGTCACAACAAAAAGTACCCTGTCCACACTGTAAAGTGGTCATGTAGGTGTCACAACAAAAAGTACCCAGTCCACACTGTAAAGTGGTCATGTAGGTCTCACAACAAAAAGTACCCAGTCCACACTGTAAAGTGGTCATGTAGGTGTCACAACAAAAAGTACCCAGTCCTCACTGTAAAGTGGTCATGTAGGTGTCACAACAAAAAGTACCCAGTCCACACTGTAAAGTGGTCATGTAGGTGTCACAACAAACAACACCCAGTCCACACTGTAAAGTGGTCATGTAGGTGTCACAACAAAAAGTACCCAGTCCACACTGTAAAGTGGTCATGTAGGTGTCACGACAAAAAGTACCCAGTACACACTGTAAAGTGGTCATCTAGGTGTCACAACAAATAGTACCCAGTCCACACTGTAAAGTGGTCATCTAGGTGTCACAACAAATAGTACCCAGTCCACACTGTAAAGTGGTCATGTAGGTGTCACAACAAAAAGTACCCAGTCCACACTGTAAAGTGGTCATGTAGGTGTCATGACAAACAACACCCAGTCCACACTGTAAAGTGGTCATGTAGGTGTCACAACAAAAAGTACCCAGTCCACACTGTAAAGTGGTCATGTAGGTGTCACAACAAAAAGCACCCAGGCAAAACTGTGAAGTGGTCATGTCAGTGTCAAAACAAAAAGCACCCAGTCCACACTGTAAAGTAGTCATGTAGGTGTCACAACAAAAAGTACCCAGTCCACACTGTAAAGTGGTCATGTAGGTGTCACAACCAAAAGTACCCAGTCCACACTGTAAAGTGGTCATGTAGGTGTCACAACAAAAAGTACCCAGTCCACACTGTAAAGTGGTCATGTAGGTGTCACAACAAAAAGTACCCAGTCCACACTGTAAAGTGGTCATGTAGGTGTCACAACAAAACGTACCCAGTCCACACTGTAAAGTGGTCATGTAGGTGTCACAACAAACAACACCCAGTCCACACTGTAAAGTGGTCATGTAGGTGTCACAACAAAAAGTACCCAGTCCACAGTGTAAAGTGGTCATGTAGGTGTCACAACAAAAAGTACCCAGTCCACACTGTAAAGTGGTCATGTAGGTGTCACAACAAAAAGTACCTAGTCCACACTGTAAAGTGGTCATGTAGGTGTCACAACAAACAACACCCAGTCCACACTGTAATGTGGTCATGTAGGTGTCACAACAAAAAGTACTCAGTCCACACTGTAAAGTGGTCATGCATGTGTCACAACAAAAAGTACCCAGTCCACACTGTAAAGTGGTCATGTAGGTATCACAACAAAAAGTACCCAGTCCACACTGTAAAGTGGTCATGTAGGTGTCACAACCAAATGTACCCAGTCCACACTGTAAAGTGGTCATATAGGTGTCACAACAAAAAGTACCCAGTCCACACTGTAAAGTGGTCATGTAGGTGTCACAACAAAAAGTACCCAGTCCACACTGTAAAGTGGTCATGTAGGTGTCACAACAAAAAGTACCCAGTCCACACTGTAAAGTGGTCATCTAGGTGTCACAACAAATAGTACCCAGTCCACACTGTAAAGTGGTCATGTAGGTGTCACAACAAAAAGTACCCAGTCCACTCTGTAAAGTGGTCATGTAGGTGTCACAACAAAAAGTACCCAGTCTACACTGTAAAGTGGTCATGTAGGTGTGTTACAACAAAAAGTACCCAGTCTACACTGTAAAGTGGTCATGTAGGTGTCACAACAAAAAGTAGCCAGTCCACACTGTAAAGTGGTCATGTAGGTGTCACAGCAAATAGTACCCAGTACACACTGTAAAGTGGTCATCTAGGTGTCACAACAAAATGTACCCAGTCCACACTGTAAAGTGGTCATGTAGGTGTCACAAACAAAATGTACCCAGTACACACTGTAAAGTGGTCATGTAGGTGTCACAACAAAAAGTACCCAGTCCACACTGTAAAGTGGTCATGTAGGTGTCACAACAAAAAGTACCCAGTCCACACTGTAAAGTGGTCATGTAGGTCTAACAACAAAATTACCCAGTCCACACTGTAAAGTGGTCATGTAGGTGTCACAACAAAAAGTACCCAGTCCACACTGTAAAGTGGTCATGTAGGTGTCACAACAAAAAGTACCCAGTCCACACTGTAAAGTGGTCATGTAGGTGTCACGACAAAAAGTACCCAGTACACACTGTAAAGTGGTCATCTAGGTGTCACAACAAATAGTACCCAGTCCACACTGTAAAGTGGTCATCTAGGTGTCACAACAAATAGTACCCAGTCCACACTGTAAAGTGGTCATGTAGGTGTCACAACAAAAAGTACCCAGTCCACACTGTAAAGTGGTCATGTAGGTGTCATGACAAACAACACCCAGTCCACACTGTAAAGTGGTCATGTAGGTGTCACAACAAAAAGTACCCAGTCCACACTGTAAAGTGGTCATGTAGGTGTCACAACAAAAAGTACCCAGTCCACACTGTAAAGTGGTCATGTAGGTGTCACAACAAAAAGCACCCAGTCCACACTGTAAAGTGGTCATGTAGGTGTCATGACAAACAACACCCAGTCCACACTGTAAAGTGGTCATGTAGGTGTCATGACAAAACGTACCCAGTCCACACTGTAAAGTGGTCATGTAGTTGTGTTACAACAAAAAGTACCCAGTCTACACTGTAAAGTGGTCATGTAGGTGTCACAACAAAAAGTACCCAGTCCACACTGTAAAGTGGTCATGTAGGTGTCATGACAAACAACACCCAGTCCACACTGTAAAGTGGTCATGTAGGTGTCATGACAAAACGTACCCAGTCCACACTATAAACTGGTCATGTAGGTGTCACAACAAAACGTACCCAGTCCACACTGTAAAGTGGTTATGTAGGTGTCACAACAAAAAGCACCCAGTCCACACTGTAAAGTGGTCATGTAGGTGTCACAACAAAAAGCACCCAGTCCACACTGAAAAGTAGTCATGTAGGTGTCACAACAAAAAGTACCCAGTCCACACTGTAAAGTGGTCATGTAGGTGTCACAACAAACAACACCCAGTCCACAGTGTAAAGTGGTCATGTAGGTGTCACAACAAAAAGTAGCCAGTCCACACTGTAAAGTGGTCATGTAGGTGTCACAATAAAAAGTACCCAGTCCACACTGTAAAGTGGTCATGTAGGTGTCACAACAAAAAGCACCCAGTCCACACTGTAAAGTGGTCATGTCAGTGTCACAACAAAAAGCACCCAGTCCAAACTGTAAAGTGGTCATGTAGGTGTCACAACAAAACGTACCCAGTCCACACTGTAAAGTAGTCATGTAGGTGTCACAACAAAAATTACCCAGTCCACACTGTAAAGTGGTCATGTAGGTGTCACAACCAAAAGTACCCAGTCCACACTGTAAAGTGGTCATGTAGCTGTCACAACAAAAAGTACCCTGTCCACACTGTAAAGTGGTCATGTAGGTGTCACAACAAAAAGTACCCAGTCCACACTGTAAAGTGGTCATGTAGGTCTCACAACAAAAAGTACCCAGTCCACACTGTAAAGTGGTCATGTAGGTGTCACAACAAAAAGTACCCAGTCCTCACTGTAAAGTGGTCATGTAGGTGTCACAACAAAAAGTACCCAGTCCACACTGTAAAGTGGTCATGTAGGTGTCACAACAAACAACACCCAGTCCACACTGTAAAGTGGTCATGTAGGTGTCACAACAAAAAGTACCCAGTCCACACTGTAAAGTGGTCATGTAGGTGTCACGACAAAAAGTACCCAGTACACACTGTAAAGTGGTCATCTAGGTGTCACAACAAATAGTACCCAGTCCACACTGTAAAGTGGTCATCTAGGTGTCACAACAAATAGTACCCAGTCCACACTGTAAAGTGGTCATGTAGGTGTCACAACAAAAAGTACCCAGTCCACACTGTAAAGTGGTCATGTAGGTGTCATGACAAACAACACCCAGTCCACACTGTAAAGTGGTCATGTAGGTGTCACAACAAAAAGTACCCAGTCCACACTGTAAAGTGGTCATGTAGGTGTCACAACAAAAAGCACCCAGGCAAAACTGTGAAGTGGTCATGTCAGTGTCAAAACAAAAAGCACCCAGTCCACACTGTAAAGTAGTCATGTAGGTGTCACAACAAAAAGTACCCAGTCCACACTGTAAAGTGGTCATGTAGGTGTCACAACCAAAAGTACCCAGTCCACACTGTAAAGTGGTCATGTAGGTGTCACAACAAAAAGTACCCAGTCCACACTGTAAAGTGGTCATGTAGGTGTCACAACAAAAAGTACCCAGTCCACACTGTAAAGTGGTCATGTAGGTGTCACAACAAAACGTACCCAGTCCACACTGTAAAGTGGTCATGTAGGTGTCACAACAAACAACACCCAGTCCACACTATAAAGTGGTCATGTAGGTGTCACAACAAAAAGTACCCAGTCCACAGTGTAAAGTGGTCATGTAGGTGTCACAACAAAAAGTACCCAGTCCACACTGTAAAGTGGTCATGTAGGTGTCACAACAAAAAGTACCTAGTCCACACTGTAAAGTGGTCATGTAGGTGTCACAACAAACAACACCCAGTCCACACTGTAATGTGGTCATGTAGGTGTCACAACAAAAAGTACTCAGTCCACACTGTAAAGTGGTCATGCATGTGTCACAACAAAAAGTACCCAGTCCACACTGTAAAGTGGTCATGTAGGTATCACAACAAAAAGTACCCAGTCCACACTGTAAAGTGGTCATGTAGGTGTCACAACCAAATGTACCCAGTCCACACTGTAAAGTGGTCATATAGGTGTCACAACAAAAAGTACCCAGTCCACACTGTAAAGTGGTCATGTAGGTGTCACAACAAAAAGTACCCAGTCCACACTGTAAAGTGGTCATGTAGGTGTCACAACAAAAAGTACCCAGTCCACACTGTAAAGTGGTCATCTAGGTGTCACAACAAATAGTACCCAGTCCACACTGTAAAGTGGTCATGTAGGTGTCACAACAAAAAGTACCCAGTCCACTCTGTAAAGTGGTCATGTAGGTGTCACAACAAAAAGTACCCAGTCTACACTGTAAAGTGGTCATGTAGGTGTGTTACAACAAAAAGTACCCAGTCTACACTGTAAAGTGGTCATGTAGGTGTCACAACAAAAAGTAGCCAGTCCACACTGTAAAGTGGTCATGTAGGTGTCACAGCAAATAGTACCCAGTACACACTGTAAAGTGGTCATCTAGGTGTCACAACAAAATGTACCCAGTCCACACTGTAAAGTGGTCATGTAGGTGTCACAAACAAAATGTACCCAGTACACACTGTAAAGTGGTCATGTAGGTGTCACAACAAAAAGTACCCAGTCCACACTGTAAAGTGGTCATGTAGGTGTCACAACAAAAAGTACCCAGTCCACACTGTAAAGTGGTCATGTAGGTCTAACAACAAAATTACCCAGTCCACACTGTAAAGTGGTCATGTAGGTGTCACAACAAAAAGTACCCAGTCCACACTGTAAAGTGGTCATGTAGGTGTCACAACAAAAAGTACCCAGTCCACACTGTAAAGTGGTCATGTAGGTGTCACGACAAAAAGTACCCAGTACACACTGTAAAGTGGTCATCTAGGTGTCACAACAAATAGTACCCAGTCCACACTGTAAAGTGGTCATCTAGGTGTCACAACAAATAGTACCCAGTCCACACTGTAAAGTGGTCATGTAGGTGTCACAACAAAAAGTACCCAGTCCACACTGTAAAGTGGTCATGTAGGTGTCATGACAAACAACACCCAGTCCACACTGTAAAGTGGTCATGTAGGTGTCACAACAAAAAGTACCCAGTCCACACTGTAAAGTGGTCATGTAGGTGTCACAACAAAAAGTACCCAGTCTACACTGTAAAGTGGTCATGTAGGTGTCACAACAAAAAGCACCCAGTCCACACTGTAAAGTGGTCATGTAGGTGTCATGACAAACAACACCCAGTCCACACTGTAAAGTGGTCATGTAGGTGTCATGACAAAACGTACCCAGTCCACACTGTAAAGTGGTCATGTAGTTGTGTTACAACAAAAAGTACCCAGTCTACACTGTAAAGTGGTCATGTAGGTGTCACAACAAAAAGTACCCAGTCCACACTGTAAAGTGGTCATGTAGGTGTCATGACAAACAACACCCAGTCCACACTGTAAAGTGGTCATGTAGGTGTCATGACAAAACGTACCCAGTCCACACTATAAACTGGTCATGTAGGTGTCACAACAAAACGTACCCAGTCCACACTGTAAAGTGGTTATGTAGGTGTCACAACAAAAAGCACCCAGTCCACACTGTAAAGTGGTCATGTAGGTGTCACAACAAAAAGCACCCAGTCCACACTGAAAAGTAGTCATGTAGGTGTCACAACAAAAAGTACCCAGTCCACACTGTAAAGTGGTCATGTAGGTGTCACAACCAAAAGTACCCAGTCCACACTGTAAAGTGGTCATGTAGGTGTCACAACAAAAAGTACCCAGTCCACACTGTAAAGTGGTCATGTAGGTGTCACAACAAAAAGTACCCAGTCCACACTGTAAAGTGGTCATGTAGGTGTCACAACAAAAAGTACCCAGTCCACACTGTAAAGTGGTCATGTAGGTGTCACAACAAACAACACCCAGTCCACACTGTAAAGTGGTCATGTAGGTGTCACAACAAAAAGTACCCAGTCCACACTGTAAAGTGGTCATGTAGGTGTCACGACAAAAAGTACCCAGTACACACTGTAAAGTGGTCATCTAGGTGTCACAACAAATAGTACCCAGTCCACACTGTAAAGTGGTCATCTAGGTGTCACAACAAATAGTACCCAGTCCACACTGTAAAGTGGTCATGTAGGTGTCACAACAAAAAGTACCCAGTCCACACTGTAAAGTGGTCATGTAGGTGTCATGACAAACAACACCCAGTCCACACTGTAAAGTGGTCATGTAGGTGTCACAACAAAAAGTACCCAGTCCACACTGTAAAGTGGTCATGTAGGTGTCACAACAAAAAGCACCCAGGCAAAACTGTGAAGTGGTCATGTCAGTGTCAAAACAAAAAGCACCCAGTCCACACTGTAAAGTAGTCATGTAGGTGTCACAACAAAAAGTACCCAGTCCACACTGTAAAGTGGTCATGTAGGTGTCACAACCAAAAGTACCCAGTCCACACTGTAAAGTGGTCATGTAGGTGTCACAACAAAAAGTACCCAGTCCACACTGTAAAGTGGTCATGTAGGTGTCACAACAAAAAGTACCCAGTCCACACTGTAAAGTGGTCATGTAGGTGTCACAACAAAACGTACCCAGTCCACACTGTAAAGTGGTCATGTAGGTGTCACAACAAACAACACCCAGTCCACACTGTAAAGTGGTCATGTAGGTGTCACAACAAAAAGTACCCAGTCCACAGTGTAAAGTGGTCATGTAGGTGTCACAACAAAAAGTACCCAGTCCACACTGTAAAGTGGTCATGTAGGTGTCACAACAAAAAGTACCTAGTCCACACTGTAAAGTGGTCATGTAGGTGTCACAACAAACAACACCCAGTCCACACTGTAATGTGGTCATGTAGGTGTCACAACAAAAAGTACTCAGTCCACACTGTAAAGTGGTCATGCATGTGTCACAACAAAAAGTACCCAGTCCACACTGTAAAGTGGTCATGTAGGTATCACAACAAAAAGTACCCAGTCCACACTGTAAAGTGGTCATGTAGGTGTCACAACCAAAAGTACCCAGTCCACACTGTAAAGTGGTCATATAGGTGTCACAACAAAAAGTACCCAGTCCACACTGTAAAGTGGTCATGTAGGTGTCACAACAAAAAGTACCCAGTCCACACTGTAAAGTGGTCATGTAGGTGTCACAACAAAAAGTACCCAGTCCACACTGTAAAGTGGTCATCTAGGTGTCACAACAAATAGTACCCAGCCCACACTGTAAAGTGGTCATGTAGGTGTCACAACAAAAAGTACCCAGTCCACTCTGTAAAGTGGTCATGTAGGTGTCACAACAAAAAGTACCCAGTCTACACTGTAAAGTGGTCATGTAGGTGTGTTACAACAAAAAGTACCCAGTCTACACTGTAAAGTGGTCATGTAGGTGTCACAACAAAAAGTAGCCAGTCCACACTGTAAAGTGGTCATGTAGGTGTCACAGCAAATAGTACCCAGTACACACTGTAAAGTGGTCATCTAGGTGTCACAACAAAATGTACCCAGTCCACACTGTAAAGTGGTCATGTAGGTGTCACAAACAAAATGTACCCAGTACACACTGTAAAGTGGTCATGTAGGTGTCACAACAAAAAGTACCCAGTCCACACTGTAAAGTGGTCATGTAGGTGTCACAACAAAAAGTACCCAGTCCACACTGTAAAGTGGTAATGTAGGTCTAACAACAAAAAGTACCCAGTCCACACTGTAAAGTGGTCATGTAGGTGTCACAACAAAAAGTACCCAGTCCACACTGTAAAGTGGTCATGTAGGTGTCACAGCAAAAAGTACCCAGTCCACACTGTAAAGTGGTCATGTAGGTGTCACGACAAAAAGTACCCAGTACACACTGTAAAGTGGTCATCTAGGTGTCACAACAAATAGTACCCAGTCCACACTGTAAAGTGGTCATCTAGGTGTCACAACAAATAGTACCCAGTCCACACTGTAAAGTGGTCATGTAGGTGTCATGACAAACAACACCCAGTCCACACTGTAAAGTGGTCATGTAGGTGTCACAACAAAAAGCACCCAGTCCACACTGTAAAGTGGTCATGTAGGTGTCATGACAAACAACACCCAGTCCACACTGTAAAGTGGTCATGTAGGTGTCACAACCAAAAGTACCCAGTCCACACTGTAAAGTGGTCATGTAGGTGTCACAACAAAAAGTACCCAGTCCACTCTGTAAAGTGGTCATGTAGGTGTCACAGCAAAAAGTACCCAGTCTACACTGTAAAGTGGTCATGTAGGTGTGTTACAACAAAAAGTACCCAGTCCACACTGTAAAGTGGTCATGTAGGTGTCACAACAAACAACACCCAGTCCACACTGTAAAGTGGTCATGTAGGTGTCACAACAAAAAGTACCCAGTCCACACTGTAAAGTGGTCATGTAGGTGTCACAACAAAAAGTACCCAGTCCACACTGTAAAGTGGTCATGTAGGTGTCACAACAAAAAGTACCCAGTCCACACTGTAAAGTGGTCATGTAGGTGTCACAACAAACAACACCCAGTCCACACTGTAAAGTGGTCATGTAGGTGTCACAACCAAAAGTACCCAGTCCACACTGTAAAGTGGTCATGTAGGTGTCACAACAAAAAGTACCCAGTCCACACTGTAAAGTGGTCATGTAGGTGTCACAACAAAAAGTACCCAGTCCACACTGTAAAGTGGTCATGTAGGTGTCACAACAAAACGTACCCAGTCCACACTGTAAAGTGGTCATGTAGGTGTCACAACAAACAACACCCAGTCCACACTGTAAAGTGGTCATGTAGGTGTCACAACAAAAAGTACCCAGTCCACACTGTAAAGTGGTCATGTAGGTGTCACAACAAAAAGTACCCAGTCCACACTGTAAAGTGGTCATGTAGGTGTCACAACAAACAACACCCAGTCCACACTGTAAAGTGGTCATGTAGGTGTCACAACAAAAAGTACCCAGTCCACACTGTAAAGTGGTCATGTAGGTGTCACAACAAAAAGTACCCAGTCCACACTGTAAAGTGGTCATGTAGGTGTCACAACAAAAAGTACCCAGTCCACACTGTAAAGTGGTCATGTAGGTGTCACAACAAACAACACCGAGTCCACACTGTAAAGTGTTCATGTAGGTTTCACAACAAAAAGTACCCAGTCCACACTGTAAAGTGGTCATGTATGTGTCACAACAAAAAGTACCCAGTCCACACTGTAAAGTGGTCATGTAGGTATCACAACAAAAAGTACCCAGTCCACACTGTAAAGTGGTCATGTAGGTGTCACAACAAACAACACCCAGTCCACACTGTAAAGTGGTCATGTAGGTGTCACAACAAAAAGTACCCAGTCCACACTGTAAAGTGGTCATGTAGGTGTCACAACAAAAAGTACCCAGTCCACACTGTAAAGTGGTCATCTAGGTGTCACAACAAATAGTACCCAGTCCACACTGTAAAGTGTTCATGTAGGTGTCACAACAAAAAGTACCCAGTCCACACTGTAAAGTGGTCATGTAGGTGTCACAACAAACAACACCCAGTCCACACTGTAAAGTGGTCATGTAGGTGACACAACAAAAAGTACCCAGTCCACTCTGTAAAGTGGTCATGTAGGTGTCACAACAAAAAGTACCCAGTCCACTCTGTAAAGTGGTCATGTAGGTGTCACAACAAAAAGTACCCAGTCTACACTGTAAAGTGGTCATGTAGGTGTGTTACAACAAAAAGTACCCAGTCTACACTGTAAAGTGGTGATGTAGGTGTCACAACAAAAAGTAGCCAGTCCACACTGTAAAGTGGTCATGTAGGTGTCACAGCAAATAGTACCCAGTACACACTGTAAAGTGGTCATGTAGGTGTCACAACAAAATGTTCCCAGTCCACACTGTAAAGTGGTCATGTGGGTGTCACAAACAAAATGTACCCAGTACACACTGTAAAGTGGTGATGTAGGTGTCACAACAAAAAGTACCCAGTCCACACTGTAAAGTGGTCATGTAGGTGTCACAACAAAAAGTACCCAGTCCACACTGTAAAGTGGTCATGTAGGTGTCACAACAAAAAGCACCCGGTCCACACTGTAAAGTGGTCATGTAGGTGTCATGACAAACAACACCCAGTCCACACTGTAAAGTGGTCATGTAGGTGTCATGACAAAACGTACCCAGTCCACACTGTAAAGTGGTTATGTAGGTGTCACAACAAAAAGCACCCAGTCCACACTGTAAAGTGGTCATGTCAGTGTCTCAACAAAAAGCACCCAGTCCACACTGTAAAGTGGTCATGTAGGTGTCACAACAAAACATACCCAGTCCACACTGTAAAGTAGTCATGTAGGTGTCACAACAAAAAGTACCCAGTCCACACTGTAAAGTGGTCATGTAGGTGTCACAACAAAAAGTACCCAGTCCACACTGTAAAGTGGTCATGTAGGTGTCACAACAAACAACACCCAGTCCACACTGTAAAGTGGTCATGTAGGTTTCACAACAAAAAGTACCCAGTCCACACTGTAAAGTGGTCATGTATGTGTCACAACAAAAGGTACCCAGTCCACACTGTAAAGTGGTCATGTAGGTATCACAACAAAAAGTACCCAGTCCACACTGTAAAGTGGTCATGTAGGTGTCACAACAAACAACACCCAGTCCACACTGTAAAGTGGTCATGTAGGTGTCACAACAAAAAGTACCCAGTCCACACTGTAAAGTGGTCATGTAGGTGTCACAACAAAAAGTACCCAGTCCACACTGTAAAGTGGTCATGTAGGTGTCACAACAAAAAGTACCCAGTCCACACTGTAAAGTGGTCATCTAGGTGTCACAACAAATAGTACCCAGTCCACACTGTAAAGTGTTCATGTAGGTGTCACAACAAAAAGTACCCAGTCCACACTGTAAAGTGGTCATGTAGGTGTCACAACAAACAACACCCAGTCCACACTGTAAAGTGGTCATGTAGGTGACACAACAAAAAGTACCCAGTCCACTCTGTAAAGTGGTCATGTAGGTGTCACAACAAAAAGTACCCAGTCCACTCTGTAAAGTGGTCATGTAGGTGTCACAACAAAAAGTACCCAGTCTACACTGTAAAGTGGTCATGTAGGTGTGTTACAACAAAAAGTACCCAGTCTACACTGTAAAGTGGTCATGTAGGTGTCACAACAAAAAGTAGCCAGTCGACACTGTAAAGTGGTCATGTAGGTGTCACAACAAAATGTACCCAGTCCACACTGTAAAGTGGTCATGTAGGTGTCACAAACAAAATGTACCCAGTACACACTGTAAAGTGGTGATGTAGGTGTCACAACAAAAAGTACCCAGTCCACACTGTAAAGTGGTCATGTAGGTGTCACAACAAAAAGTACCCAGTCCACACTGTAAAGTGGTCATGTAGGTGTCACAACAAAAAGCACCCGGTCCACACTGTAAAGTGGTCATGTAGGTGTCATGACAAACAACACCCAGTCCACACTATAAAGTGGTCATGTAGGTGTCATGACGAAACGTACCCAGTCCACACTGTAAAGTGGTTATGTAGGTGTCACAACAAAAAGCACCCAGTCCACACTGTAAAGTGGTCATGTCAGTGTCACAACAAAAAGCACCCAGTCCACACTGTAAAGTGGTCATGTAGGTGTCACAACAAAACATACCCAGTCCACACTGTAAAGTAGTCATGTAGGTGTCACAACAAAAAGTACCCAGTCCACACTGTAAAGTGGTCATGTAGGTGTCACAACAAAAAGTACCCAGTCCACACTGTAAAGTGGTCATGTAGGTGTCACAACAAAAAGTACCCAGTCCACACTGTAAAGTGGTCATCTAGGTGTCACAACAAATAGTACCCAGTCCACACTGTAAAGTGTTCATGTAGGTGTCACAACAAAAAGTACCCAGTCCACACTGTAAAGTGGTCATGTAGGTGTCACAACAAACAACACCCAGTCCACACTGTAAAGTGGTCATGTAGGTGACACAACAAAAAGTACCCAGTCCACTCTGTAAAGTGGTCATGTAGGTGTCACAACAAAAAGTACCCAGTCCACTCTGTAAAGTGGTCATGTAGGTGTCACAACAAAAAGTACCCAGTCTACACTGTAAAGTGGTCATGTAGGTGTGTTACAACAAAAAGTACCCAGTCTACACTGTAAAGTGGTCATGTAGGTGTCACAACAAAAATTAGCCAGTCCACACTGTAAAGTGGTCATGTAGGTGTCACTGCAAATAGTACCCAGTACACACTGTAAAGTGGTCATGTAGGTGTCACAACAAAATGTACCCAGTCCACACTGTAAAGTGGTCATGTAGGTGTCACAAACAAAATGTACCCAGTACACACTGTAAAGTGGTGATGTAGGTGTCACAACAAAAAGTACCCAGTCCACACTGTAAAGTGGTCATGTAGGTGTCACAACAAAAAGGACCCAGTCCACACTGTAAAGTGGTCATGTAGGTGTCACAACAAAAAGCACCCGGTCCACACTGTAAAGTGGTCATGTAGGTGTCATGACAAACAACACTCAGTCCACACTGTAAAGTGGTCATGTAGGTGTCACAACAAAAAGTACCCAGTCCACACTGTAAAGTGGTCATCTAGGTGTCACAACAAATAGTACCCAGTCCACACTGTAAAGTGTTCATGTAGGTGTCACAACAAAAAGTAGCCAGTCCACACTGTAAAGTGGTCATGTAGGTGTCACAACAAACAACACCCAGTCCACACTGTAAAGTGGTCATGTAGGTGACACAACAAAAAGTACCCAGTCCACTCTGTAAAGTGGTCATGTAGGTGTCACAACAAAAAGTACCCAGTCCACTCTGTAAAGTGGTCATGTAGGTGTCACAACAAAAAGTACCCAGTCTACACTGTAAAGTGGTCATGTAGGTGTGTTACAACAAAAAGTACCCAGTCTACACTGTAAAGTGGTCATGTAGGTGTCACAACAAAAAGTAGCCAGTCCACACTGTAAAGTGGTCATGTAGGTGTCACAGCAAATAGTACCCAGTACACACTGTAAAGTGGTCATGTAGGTGTCACAACAAAATGTACCCAGTCCACACTGTAAAGTAGGTGTCACAAACAAAATGTACCCAGTACACACTGTAAAGTGGTGATGTAGGTGTCACAACAAAAAGTACCCAGTCCACACTGTAAAGTGGTCATGTAGGTGTCACAACAAAAAGCACCCGGTCCACACTGTAAAGTGGTCATGTAGGTGTCATGACAAACAACACCCAGTCCACACTGTAAAGTGGTCATGTAGGTGTCATGACAAAACGTACCCAGTCCACACTGTAAAGTGGTTATGTAGGTGTCACAACAAAAAGCACCCAGTCCACACTGTAAAGTGGTCATGTCAGTGTCACAACAAAAAGCACCCAGTCCACACTGTAAAGTGGTCATGTAGGTGTCACAACAAAACATACCCAGTCCACACTGTAAAGTAGTCATGTAGGTGTCACAACAAAAAGTACCCAGTCCACACTGTAAAGTGGTCATGTAGGTGTCACAACAAAAAGTACCCAGTCCACACTGTAAAGTGGTCATGTAGGTGTCACAACAAACAACGCCCAGTCCACACTGTAAAGTGGTCATGTAGGTTTCACAACAAAAAGTACCCAGTCCACACTGTAAAGTGGTCATGTATGTGTCACAACAAAAAGTACCCAGTCCACACTGTAAAGTGGTCATGTAGGTATCACAACAAAAAGTACCCAGTCCACACTGTAAAGTGGTCATGTAGGTGTCACAACAAACAACACCCAGTCCACACTGTAAAGTGGTCATGTAGGTGTCACAACAAAAAGTACCCAGTCCACACTGTAAAGTGGTCATGTAGGTGTCACAACAAAAAGTACCCAGTCCACACTGTAAAGTGGTCATGTAGGTGTCACAACAAAACGTACCCAGTCCACACTGTAAAGTGGTCATGTAGGTGTCACAACAAACAACACCCAGTCCACACTGTAAAGTGGTCATGTAGGTGTCACAACAAAAAGTACCCAGTCCACACTGTAAAGTGGTCATGTAGGTGTCACAACAAAAAGTACCCAGTCCACACTGTAAAGTGGTCATGTAGGTGTCACAACAAACAACACCCAGTCCACACTGTAAAGTGGTCATGTAGGTGTCACAACAAAAAGTACCCAGTCCACACTGTAAAGTGGTCATGTAGGTGTCACAACAAAAAGTACCCAGTCCACACTGTAAAGTGGTCATGTAGGTGTCACAACAAAAAGTACCCAGTCCACACTGTAAAGTGGTCATGTAGGTGTCACAACAAACAACACCGAGTCCACACTGTAAAGTGTTCATGTAGGTTTCACAACAAAAAGTACCCAGTCCACACTGTAAAGTGGTCATGTATGTGTCACAACAAAAAGTACCCAGTCCACACTGTAAAGTGGTCATGTAGGTATCACAACAAAAAGTACCCAGTCCACACTGTAAAGTGGTCATGTAGGTGTCACAACAAACAACACCCAGTCCACACTGTAAAGTGGTCATGTAGGTGTCACAACAAAAAGTACCCAGTCCACACTGTAAAGTGGTCATGTAGGTGTCACAACAAAAAGTACCCAGTCCACACTGTAAAGTGGTCATCTAGGTGTCACAACAAATAGTACCCAGTCCACACTGTAAAGTGTTCATGTAGGTGTCACAACAAAAAGTACCCAGTCCACACTGTAAAGTGGTCATGTAGGTGTCACAACAAACAACACCCAGTCCACACTGTAAAGTGGTCATGTAGGTGACACAACAAAAAGTACCCAGTCCACTCTGTAAAGTGGTCATGTAGGTGTCACAACAAAAAGTACCCAGTCCACTCTGTAAAGTGGTCATGTAGGTGTCACAACAAAAAGTACCCAGTCTACACTGTAAAGTGGTCATGTAGGTGTGTTACAACAAAAAGTACCCAGTCTACACTGTAAAGTGGTGATGTAGGTGTCACAACAAAAAGTAGCCAGTCCACACTGTAAAGTGGTCATGTAGGTGTCACAGCAAATAGTACCCAGTACACACTGTAAAGTGGTCATGTAGGTGTCACAACAAAATGTTCCCAGTCCACACTGTAAAGTGGTCATGTGGGTGTCACAAACAAAATGTACCCAGTACACACTGTAAAGTGGTGATGTAGGTGTCACAACAAAAAGTACCCAGTCCACACTGTAAAGTGGTCATGTAGGTGTCACAACAAAAAGTACCCAGTCCACACTGTAAAGTGGTCATGTAGGTGTCACAACAAAAAGCACCCGGTCCACACTGTAAAGTGGTCATGTAGGTGTCATGACAAACAACACCCAGTCCACACTGTAAAGTGGTCATGTAGGTGTCATGACAAAACGTACCCAGTCCACACTGTAAAGTGGTTATGTAGGTGTCACAACAAAAAGCACCCAGTCCACACTGTAAAGTGGTCATGTCAGTGTCTCAACAAAAAGCACCCAGTCCACACTGTAAAGTGGTCATGTAGGTGTCACAACAAAACATACCCAGTCCACACTGTAAAGTAGTCATGTAGGTGTCACAACAAAAAGTACCCAGTCCACACTGTAAAGTGGTCATGTAGGTGTCACAACAAAAAGTACCCAGTCCACACTGTAAAGTGGTCATGTAGGTGTCACAACAAACAACACCCAGTCCACACTGTAAAGTGGTCATGTAGGTTTCACAACAAAAAGTACCCAGTCCACACTGTAAAGTGGTCATGTATGTGTCACAACAAAAGGTACCCAGTCCACACTGTAAAGTGGTCATGTAGGTATCACAACAAAAAGTACCCAGTCCACACTGTAAAGTGGTCATGTAGGTGTCACAACAAACAACACCCAGTCCACACTGTAAAGTGGTCATGTAGGTGTCACAACAAAAAGTACCCAGTCCACACTGTAAAGTGGTCATGTAGGTGTCACAACAAAAAGTACCCAGTCCACACTGTAAAGTGGTCATGTAGGTGTCACAACAAAAAGTACCCAGTCCACACTGTAAAGTGGTCATCTAGGTGTCACAACAAATAGTACCCAGTCCACACTGTAAAGTGTTCATGTAGGTGTCACAACAAAAAGTACCCAGTCCACACTGTAAAGTGGTCATGTAGGTGTCACAACAAACAACACCCAGTCCACACTGTAAAGTGGTCATGTAGGTGACACAACAAAAAGTACCCAGTCCACTCTGTAAAGTGGTCATGTAGGTGTCACAACAAAAAGTACCCAGTCCACTCTGTAAAGTGGTCATGTAGGTGTCACAACAAAAAGTACCCAGTCTACACTGTAAAGTGGTCATGTAGGTGTGTTACAACAAAAAGTACCCAGTCTACACTGTAAAGTGGTCATGTAGGTGTCACAACAAAAAGTAGCCAGTCGACACTGTAAAGTGGTCATGTAGGTGTCACAACAAAATGTACCCAGTCCACACTGTAAAGTGGTCATGTAGGTGTCACAAACAAAATGTACCCAGTACACACTGTAAAGTGGTGATGTAGGTGTCACAACAAAAAGTACCCAGTCCACACTGTAAAGTGGTCATGTAGGTGTCACAACAAAAAGTACCCAGTCCACACTGTAAAGTGGTCATGTAGGTGTCACAACAAAAAGCACCCGGTCCACACTGTAAAGTGGTCATGTAGGTGTCATGACAAACAACACCCAGTCCACACTATAAAGTGGTCATGTAGGTGTCATGACGAAACGTACCCAGTCCACACTGTAAAGTGGTTATGTAGGTGTCACAACAAAAAGCACCCAGTCCACACTGTAAAGTGGTCATGTCAGTGTCACAACAAAAAGCACCCAGTCCACACTGTAAAGTGGTCATGTAGGTGTCACAACAAAACATACCCAGTCCACACTGTAAAGTAGTCATGTAGGTGTCACAACAAAAAGTACCCAGTCCACACTGTAAAGTGGTCATGTAGGTGTCACAACAAAAAGTACCCAGTCCACACTGTAAAGTGGTCATGTAGGTGTCACAACAAAAAGTACCCAGTCCACACTGTAAAGTGGTCATCTAGGTGTCACAACAAATAGTACCCAGTCCACACTGTAAAGTGTTCATGTAGGTGTCACAACAAAAAGTACCCAGTCCACACTGTAAAGTGGTCATGTAGGTGTCACAACAAACAACACCCAGTCCACACTGTAAAGTGGTCATGTAGGTGACACAACAAAAAGTACCCAGTCCACTCTGTAAAGTGGTCATGTAGGTGTCACAACAAAAAGTACCCAGTCCACTCTGTAAAGTGGTCATGTAGGTGTCACAACAAAAAGTACCCAGTCTACACTGTAAAGTGGTCATGTAGGTGTGTTACAACAAAAAGTACCCAGTCTACACTGTAAAGTGGTCATGTAGGTGTCACAACAAAAATTAGCCAGTCCACACTGTAAAGTGGTCATGTAGGTGTCACTGCAAATAGTACCCAGTACACACTGTAAAGTGGTCATGTAGGTGTCACAACAAAATGTACCCAGTCCACACTGTAAAGTGGTCATGTAGGTGTCACAAACAAAATGTACCCAGTACACACTGTAAAGTGGTGATGTAGGTGTCACAACAAAAAGTACCCAGTCCACACTGTAAAGTGGTCATGTAGGTGTCACAACAAAAAGGACCCAGTCCACACTGTAAAGTGGTCATGTAGGTGTCACAACAAAAAGCACCCGGTCCACACTGTAAAGTGGTCATGTAGGTGTCATGACAAACAACACTCAGTCCACACTGTAAAGTGGTCATGTAGGTGTCACAACAAAAAGTACCCAGTCCACACTGTAAAGTGGTCATCTAGGTGTCACAACAAATAGTACCCAGTCCACACTGTAAAGTGTTCATGTAGGTGTCACAACAAAAAGTAGCCAGTCCACACTGTAAAGTGGTCATGTAGGTGTCACAACAAACAACACCCAGTCCACACTGTAAAGTGGTCATGTAGGTGACACAACAAAAAGTACCCAGTCCACTCTGTAAAGTGGTCATGTAGGTGTCACAACAAAAAGTACCCAGTCCACTCTGTAAAGTGGTCATGTAGGTGTCACAACAAAAAGTACCCAGTCTACACTGTAAAGTGGTCATGTAGGTGTGTTACAACAAAAAGTACCCAGTCTACACTGTAAAGTGGTCATGTAGGTGTCACAACAAAAAGTAGCCAGTCCACACTGTAAAGTGGTCATGTAGGTGTCACAGCAAATAGTACCCAGTACACACTGTAAAGTGGTCATGTAGGTGTCACAACAAAATGTACCCAGTCCACACTGTAAAGTAGGTGTCACAAACAAAATGTACCCAGTACACACTGTAAAGTGGTGATGTAGGTGTCACAACAAAAAGTACCCAGTCCACACTGTAAAGTGGTCATGTAGGTGTCACAACAAAAAGCACCCGGTCCACACTGTAAAGTGGTCATGTAGGTGTCATGACAAACAACACCCAGTCCACACTGTAAAGTGGTCATGTAGGTGTCATGACAAAACGTACCCAGTCCACACTGTAAAGTGGTTATGTAGGTGTCACAACAAAAAGCACCCAGTCCACACTGTAAAGTGGTCATGTCAGTGTCACAACAAAAAGCACCCAGTCCACACTGTAAAGTGGTCATGTAGGTGTCACAACAAAACATACCCAGTCCACACTGTAAAGTAGTCATGTAGGTGTCACAACAAAAAGTACCCAGTCCACACTGTAAAGTGGTCATGTAGGTGTCACAACAAAAAGTACCCAGTCCACACTGTAAAGTGGTCATGTAGGTGTCACAACAAACAACGCCCAGTCCACACTGTAAAGTGGTCATGTAGGTTTCACAACAAAAAGTACCCAGTCCACACTGTAAAGTGGTCATGTATGTGTCACAACAAAAAGTACCCAGTCCACACTGTAAAGTGGTCATGTAGGTATCACAACAAAAAGTACCCAGTCCACACTGTAAAGTGGTCATGTAGGTGTCACAACAAACAACACCCAGTCCACACTGTAAAGTGGTCATGTAGGTGTCACAACAAAAAGTACCCAGTCCACACTGTAAAGTGGTCATGTAGGTGTCACAACAAAAAGTACCCAGTCCACACTGTAAAGTGGTCATGTAGGTGTCACAACAAAAAGTACCCAGTCCACACTGTAAAGTGGTCATCTAGGTGTCACAACAAATAGTACCCAGTCCACACTGTAAAGTGTTCATGTAGGTGTCACAACAAAAAGTACCCAGTCCACACTGTAAAGTGGTCATGTAGGTGTCACAACAAACAACACCCAGTCCACACTGTAAAGTGGTCATGTAGGTGACACAACAAAAAGTACCCAGTCCACTCTGTAAAGTGGTCATGTAGGTGTCACAACAAAAAGTACCCAGTCCACTCTGTAAAGTGGTCATGTAGGTGTCACAACAAAAAGTACCCAGTCTACACTGTAAAGTGGTCATGTAGGTGTGTTACAACAAAAAGTACCCAGTCTACACTGTAAAGTGGTCATGTAGGTGTCACAACAAAAAGTAGCCAGTCCACACTGTAAAGTGGTCATGTAGGTGTCACAGCAAATAGTACCCAGTACACACTGTAAAGTGGTCATGTAGGTGTCACAACAAAATGTACCCAGTCCACACTGTAAAGTGGTCATGTAGGTGTCACAAACAAAATGTACCCAGTACACACTGTAAAGTGGTGATGTAGGTGTCACAACAAAAAGTACCCAGTCCACACTGTAAAGTGGTCATGTAGGTGTCACAACAAAAAGTACCCAGTCCACACTGTAAAGTGGTCATGTAGGTGTCACAACAAAAAGCACCCGGTCCACACTGTAAAGTGGTCATGTAGGTGTCATGACAAACAACACCCAGTCCACACTATAAAGTGGTCATGTAGGTGTCATGACGAAACGTACCCAGTCCACACTGTAAAGTGGTTATGTAGGTGTCACAACAAAAAGCACCCAGTCCACACTGTAAAGTGGTCATGTCAGTGTCACAACAAAAAGCACCCAGTCCACACTGTAAAGTGGTCATGTAGGTGTCACAACAAAACATACCCAGTCCACACTGTAAAGTAGTCATGTAGGTGTCACAACAAAAAGTACCCAGTCCACACTGTAAAGTGGTCATGTAGGTGTCACAACAAAAAGTACCCAGTCCACACTGTAAAGTGGTCATGTAGGTGTCACAACAAAAAGTACCCAGTCCACACTGTAAAGTGGTCATCTAGGTGTCACAACAAATAGTACCCAGTCCACACTGTAAAGTGTTCATGTAGGTGTCACAACAAAAAGTACCCAGTCCACACTGTAAAGTGGTCATGTAGGTGTCACAACAAACAACACCCAGTCCACACTGTAAAGTGGTCATGTAGGTGACACAACAAAAAGTACCCAGTCCACTCTGTAAAGTGGTCATGTAGGTGTCACAACAAAAAGTACCCAGTCCACTCTGTAAAGTGGTCATGTAGGTGTCACAACAAAAAGTACCCAGTCTACACTGTAAAGTGGTCATGTAGGTGTGTTACAACAAAAAGTACCCAGTCTACACTGTAAAGTGGTCATGTAGGTGTCACAACAAAAATTAGCCAGTCCACACTGTAAAGTGGTCATGTAGGTGTCACTGCAAATAGTACCCAGTACACACTGTAAAGTGGTCATGTAGGTGTCACAACAAAATGTACCCAGTCCACACTGTAAAGTGGTCATGTAGGTGTCACAAACAAAATGTACCCAGTACACACTGTAAAGTGGTGATGTAGGTGTCACAACAAAAAGTACCCAGTCCACACTGTAAAGTGGTCATGTAGGTGTCACAACAAAAAGGACCCAGTCCACACTGTAAAGTGGTCATGTAGGTGTCACAACAAAAAGCACCCGGTCCACACTGTAAAGTGGTCATGTAGGTGTCATGACAAACAACACTCAGTCCACACTGTAAAGTGGTCATGTAGGTGTCACAACAAAAAGTACCCAGTCCACACTGTAAAGTGGTCATCTAGGTGTCACAACAAATAGTACCCAGTCCACACTGTAAAGTGTTCATGTAGGTGTCACAACAAAAAGTAGCCAGTCCACACTGTAAAGTGGTCATGTAGGTGTCACAACAAACAACACCCAGTCCACACTGTAAAGTGGTCATGTAGGTGACACAACAAAAAGTACCCAGTCCACTCTGTAAAGTGGTCATGTAGGTGTCACAACAAAAAGTACCCAGTCCACTCTGTAAAGTGGTCATGTAGGTGTCACAACAAAAAGTACCCAGTCTACACTGTAAAGTGGTCATGTAGGTGTGTTACAACAAAAAGTACCCAGTCTACACTGTAAAGTGGTCATGTAGGTGTCACAACAAAAAGTAGCCAGTCCACACTGTAAAGTGGTCATGTAGGTGTCACAGCAAATAGTACCCAGTACACACTGTAAAGTGGTCATGTAGGTGTCACAACAAAATGTACCCAGTCCACACTGTAAAGTAGGTGTCACAAACAAAATGTACCCAGTACACACTGTAAAGTGGTGATGTAGGTGTCACAACAAAAAGTACCCAGTCCACACTGTAAAGTGGTCATGTAGGTGTCACAACAAAAAGCACCCGGTCCACACTGTAAAGTGGTCATGTAGGTGTCATGACAAACAACACCCAGTCCACACTGTAAAGTGGTCATGTAGGTGTCATGACAAAACGTACCCAGTCCACACTGTAAAGTGGTTATGTAGGTGTCACAACAAAAAGCACCCAGTCCACACTGTAAAGTGGTCATGTCAGTGTCACAACAAAAAGCACCCAGTCCACACTGTAAAGTGGTCATGTAGGTGTCACAACAAAACATACCCAGTCCACACTGTAAAGTAGTCATGTAGGTGTCACAACAAAAAGTACCCAGTCCACACTGTAAAGTGGTCATGTAGGTGTCACAACAAAAAGTACCCAGTCCACACTGTAAAGTGGTCATGTAGGTGTCACAACAAACAACGCCCAGTCCACACTGTAAAGTGGTCATGTAGGTTTCACAACAAAAAGTACCCAGTCCACACTGTAAAGTGGTCATGTATGTGTCACAACAAAAAGTACCCAGTCCACACTGTAAAGTGGTCATGTAGGTATCACAACAAAAAGTACCCAGTCCACACTGTAAAGTGGTCATGTAGGTGTCACAACAAACAACACACAGTCCACACTGTAAAGTGGTCATGTAGGTGTCACAACAAAAAGTACCCAGTCCACACTGTAAAGTGGTCATGTAGGTGTCACAACAAAAAGTACCCAGTCCACACTGTAAAGTGGTCATGTAGGTGTCACAACAAAAAGTACCCAGTCCACACTGTAAAGTGGTCATCTAGGTGTCACAACAAATAGTACCCAGTCCACACTGTAAAGTGTTCATGTAGGTGTCACAACAAAAAGTACCCAGTCCACACTGTAAAGTGGTCATGTAGGTGTCACAACAAACAACACCCAGTCCACACTGTAAAGTGGTCATGTAGGTGACACAACAAAAAGTACCCAGTCCACTCTGTAAAGTGGTCATGTAGGTGTCACAACAAAAAGTACCCAGTCCACTCTGTAAAGTGGTCATGTAGGTGTCACAACAAAAAGTACCCAGTCTACACTGTAAAGTGGTCATGTAGGTGTGTTACAACAAAAAGTACCCAGTCTACACTGTAAAGTGGTCATGTAGGTGTCACAACAAAAAGTAGCCAGTCCACACTGTAAAGTGGTCATGTAGGTGTCACAGCAAATAGTACCCAGTACACACTGTAAAGTGGTCATGTAGGTGTCACAACAAAATGTACCCAGTCCACACTGTAAAGTGGTCATGTAGGTGTCACAAACAAAATGTACCCAGTACACACTGTAAAGTGGTGATGTAGGTGTCACAACAAAAAGTACCCAGTCCACACTGTAAAGTGGTCATGTAGGTGTCACAACAAAAAGGACCCAGTCCACACTGTAAAGTGGTCATGTAGGTGTCACAACAAAAAGCACCCGGTCAACACTGTAAAGTGGTCATGTAGGTGTCATGACAAACAACACCCAGTCCACACTGTAAAGTGGTCATGTAGGTGTCATGACAAAACGTACCCAGTCCACACTGTAAAGTGGTTATGTAGGTGTCACAACAAAAAGCACCCAGTCCACACTGTAAAGTGGTCATGTCAGTGTCACAACAAAAAGCACCCAGTCCACACTGTAAAGTGGTCATGTAGGTGTCACAACAAAACATACCCAGTCCACACTGTAAAGTAGTCATGTAGGTGTCACAACAAAAAGTACCTAGTCCACACTGTAAAGTGGTCATGTAGGTGTCACAACCAAAAGTACCCAGTCCACACTGTAAAGTGGTCATGTAGGTGTCACAACAAAAAGTACCCAGTCCACACTGTAAAGTGGTCATGTAGGTGTCACAACAAAAAGTACCCAGTCCACACTGTAAAGTGGTCATGTAGGTGTCACAACAAAAAGTACCCAGTCCACACTGTAAAGTGGTCATGTAGGTGTCACAACAAACAACACCCAGTCCACACTGTAAAGTGGTCATGTAGGTGTCACAACAAAAAGTACCCAGTCCACACTGTAAAGTGGTCATGTAGGTGTCACAACAAAAAGTACCCAGTACACACTGTAAAGTGGTCATCTAGGTGTCACAACAAATAGTACCCAGTCCACACTGTAAAGTGCTCATGTAGGTGTCATGACAAAAAGTACCCAGTCCACACTGTAAAGTAGTCATGTAGGTGTCACAACAAAAAGTACCCAGTCCACACTGTAAAGTGGTCATGTAGGTGTCACAGCAAATAGTACTCAGTCCACACTGTAAAGTGGTCATATAGGTGTCACAACAAAAAGCACCCAGTCCACACTGTAAAGTGGTCATGTAGGTGTCATGACAAAATGTACCCAGTCCACACTGTAAAGTGGTCATGTAGGTGTCATGACAGCAAGTACCCAGTCCACACTGTAAAGTAGTCATGTAGGTGTCACAACAAAAAGTACCCAGTCCACACTGTAAAGTGGTCATGTAGGTGTCACAGCAAATAGTACCCAGTCCACACTGTAAAGTGGTCATGTAGGTGTCACAACAAAAAGCACCCAGTCCACACTGTAAAGTGGTCATGTAGGTGTCATGACAAAAAGTACCCAGTCCACACTGTAAAGTGGTCATGTAGGTGTCATGACAAAAAACACCCAGTCCACACTGTAAAGTGGTCATGTAGGTGTCATGACAGAAAGTACCCAGTACACACTGTAAAGTGGTATAGTAGGTGTCATGACAAATAGTACCCAGTCTACACTGTAAAGTGGTATAGTAGGTGTCATGACAAATAGTACCCAGTCTACACTGTAAAGTGGTCATGTAGGTGTCACAACAAAAAGTACCCAGTCCACACTGTAAAGTGGTCATGTAGGTGTCACAACAGATGGTCAAATCGACCCACGTTGAGCAATAAAAAATCGATATCAAAATTATCGGTAGCAAAATTGATGTAAGGGAGATAACCAACTTTATTGACAATCCGTATAAAAAAGGGAGATAACCAAATTTATTGACAGAAATATAAACATCAGAATCATTTGAAGATAAATCACTAATATTATCGTTTGTTTCTTGTTTATTCTTTGTTGCATTTCAAACCCCTGGCAACGCCGAGTAGATCTGCTAGTATATAATAGAATAAATATGGTTTCATAAATATAGTTTCCATTTATTAATATCATTTTAATATATATATATATATATCATCATCATCATCCTTTAACGTCTCTCTTCCACGCTAGCATGGGTTTAGACGGGAGTTATCCCACTTGAGGCAAGATTGGTTGTCTTGCTCGTATAGGACTGTCTGGCAGGTTTTCTACGGCTGGATGCCCTTCCTAACACCAACCACATTTACATCAGGAAGATAGAGAAAGAAGACAAAAAGAAGAAATAAAGCAATACTTTACTCACGGTGCATTGTAACTTCCCCAGTAGGTGGCGCTCTTCAGTCGTTGTGTCATGTCTCGGTACATTATGTAACCACTGGTAGAAGAGAGAAACAAGAGTTTATGGTTTATGAACATGGTCAACAATTTCGAACATTAAGGATTCTAAGGAGGGTTTGCTCCCTTCCGGACCCTCTTTGGGGTTTTGGGAGGATCTGCAACCGTTGTGCATCAATCCCACGTATCCCAGGATAGGTTGCAGGACCATTGCCAGTTTTTGCAGCATGAAATGGAGACTGCAATGACGGGTCTTTGGAGTAATATTACTTGGTAAAGTGTAGCCTGGAGATCAGAGACTCACTCCAGGTAGAACCTCTACTTCTCTGAATTGAGATATCACAACTCTGATACTACAGACATGTGGTTAGAATGTCTCAGGTAAGAATCTCTGGATTGAGAGACCACAGCTCTAATACTACAGGAATGTGGTTAGAATGTCTGAGGAAAGAATCTCTGAATTGAGAGATCACAGCTCTGATACTACAGACATGTGGTTAGAATGTCTCAGGAAAGAATCTCTGAATTGAGAGATCACAGCTCTGATACTACAGACATGTGGTTAGAATGTCTCAGGAAAGAATCTCTGAATTGAAAGATCACAGCTCTGATACTACAGACATGTGGTTAGAATGTCTCAGGAAAGAATCTCTGAATTGAGAGATCACAGCTCTGATACTACAGACATGTGGTTAGAATGTCTGAGGAAAGAATCTCTGAATTGAGAGATCACAGCTCTGATACTACAGACATGTGGTTAGAATGTCTCAGGAAAGAATCTCTGAATTGAGAGATCACAGCTCTGATACTACAGATATGTGGTTAGAATGTCTCAGGAAAGAATCTCTGAATTGAGAGATCACAGCTCTGATACTACAGACATGTGGTTAGAATGTCTCAGGAAAGAATCTCTGAATTGAGAGATCACAGCTCTGATACTACAGACATGTTGTTAGAATGTCTCAGGAAAGAATCTCTGAATTGAGAGATCACAGCTCTGATACTACAGACATGTGGTTAGAATGTCTCAGGAAAGAATCTCTGAATTGAGAGATCACAGCTCTGATACTACAGACATGTGGTTAGAATGTCTCAGGAAAGAATCTCTGAATTGAGAGATCACAGCTCTGATACTACAGATATGTGGTTAGAATGTCTCAGGAAAGAATCTCTGAATTGAGAGATCACAGCTCTGATACTACAGACATGTGGTTAGAATGTCTCAGGAAAGAATCTCTGAATTGAGAGATCACAGCTCTGATACTACAGACATGTGGTTAGAATGTCTCAGGAAAGAATCTCTGAATTGAGAGATCACAGCTCTGATACTACAGACATGTGGTTAGAATGTCTCAGGAAAGAATCTCTGAATTGAGAGATCACAGCTCTGATACTACAGACATGTGGTTAGAATGTCTCAGGAAAGAATCTCTGAATTGAGAGATCACAGCTCTGATACTACAGACATGTGGTTAGAATGTCTGAGGAAAGAATCTCTGAATTGAGAGATCACAGCTCTGAAACTACAGACATGTGGTTAGAATGTCTGAGGAAAGAATCTCTGAATTGAGAGATCACAGCTCTGATACTACAGACATGTGGTTAGAATGTCTGAGGAAAGAATCTCTGAATTGAGAGATCACAGCTCTGATACTACAGACATGTGGTTAGAATGTCTCAGGAAAGAATCTCTGAATTGAGAGATCACAGCTCTGATACTACAGACATGTGGTTAGAATGTCTCAGGAAAGAATCTCTGAATTGAGAGATCACAGCTCTAATACTACAGATATGTGGTTAGAATATCTCAGGAAAGAATCTCTGAATTGAGAGACCACAGCTCTGATACTACAGACATGTGGTTAGAATGTCTCAGGAAAGAATCTCTGAATTGAGAGATCACAGCTCTGATACTACAGACATGTGGTTAGAATGTCTCAGGAAAGAATCTCTGAATTGAGAGACCACAGATCTGATACTACAGACATGTGGTTAGAATGTCTCAGGAAAGAATCTCTGAATTGAGAGATCACAGCTCTGATACTACAGACATGTGGTTAGAATGTCTCAGGAAAGAATCTCTGAATTGAGAGATCACAGCTCTGATACTACAGACATGTGGTTAGAATGTCTCAGGAAAGAATCTTTGAATTGAGAGACCACAGCTCTGATACTACAGACATGTGGTTAGAATGTCTCAGGAAAGAATCTCTGAATTGAGAGATCACAGCTCTGATACTACAGACATGTGGTTAGAATGTCTCAGGAAAGAATCTCTGAATTGAGAGACCACAGCTCTGATACTACAGACATGTGGTTAGAATGTCTCAGGAAAGAATCTCTGAATTGAGAGATCACAGCTCTGATACTACAGACATGTGGTCAGACTGTCTCAGGAGAGAATCTCTGGATTGAGAGATCACAGCTCTGATACTACAGACATGTGGTTAGAATGTCTCAGGAAAGAATTTCTGAATTGAGAGACCACAGCTCTGATACTACAGACATGTGGTTAGAATGTCTCAGGAAAGAATCTCTGAATTGAGAGACCACAGCTCTGATACTACAGACATGTGGTTAGAATGTCTCAGGAAAGAATCTCTGAATTGAGAGACCACAGCTCTGATACTACAGACATGTGGTTAGAATGTCTCAGGAAAGAATCTCTGAATTGAGAGACCACAGCTCTGATACTACAGACATGTGGTTAGAATGTCTCAGGAAAGAATCTCTGAATTGAGAGATCACAGCTCTGATACTACAGACATGTGGTTAGAATGTCTCAGGAAAGAATCTCTGAATTGAGAGATCACAGCTCTGATACTACAGACATGTGGTTAGAATGTCTCAGGAAAGAATCTCTGAATTGAGAGATCACAGCTCTGATACTACAGACATGTGGTTAGAATGTCTCAGGAAAGAATCTCTGGATGGAGAGATCACAGCTCTGATACTACAGACATGTGGTTAGAATGTCTCAGGAAAGAATCTCTGAATTGAGCGATCACAGCTCTGATACTACAGACATGGGGTTAGAATGTCTGAGGAAAGAATCTCTGAATTGAGAGATCACAGCTCTGATACTACAGACATGTGGTTAGAATGTCTCAGGAAAGAATCTCTGGGTTGAGAGATCACAGCTCTGATACTACAGACATGTGGTTAGAATGTCTGAGGAAAGAATCTCTGGGTTGAGAGATCACAGCTCTGATACTACAGACATGTGGTTAGAATGTCTCAGGAAAGAATCTCTGGGTTGAGAGATCACAGCTCTGATACTACAGACATGTGGTTAGAATGTCTCAGGAAAGAATCTCTGGGTTGAGAGATCACAGCTCTGATACTACAGACATGTGGTTAGAATGTCACAGGAAAGAATCTCTGGACAGATTTTACAGGCAAAAACCAACCAACAAGAGACCCAGGGGTAGACCCCGAGCAAGATGGTTGGATAACATCCATGAGCTTGGCTGGTCTCGCTTGGGTGATTCAGCCGGATCAGTTGGAGACCGTTGTTTCTGACAGGACCCGCTGGAGGGAGTGTTTGAGGACCCTGCCTCCACATCCCTCTCAGGAATAAGTGGGAGAAGAAAAGAAGAGGATTCTAAGGTGGGTGTTGGAAAGTTGAAAGCGGAATGACCCAAAGGGCTAGAGAAGCTAGGAGTTACCATCAAGGTGGGATTGGCTGATGGCTGTTTCTGTAGCTTGTTGATATCTGTCATAGCTGCTCTTGCACATGATCCACATTACAGGTGCAATGCGTCGGAACTCGGAAGAGCCGAACTCCCACTGTCATCAGCTCCATCTCTCTCGCCCTCCCCATCTCTCTGTATGGTGAGCAATTGGGGTCCCACGTGCTGGCCTCCCCACAGCCCCAGCAGACAGAATGGAGAAGATGGTAAGGGAGATGCGCTGGAAGAGCCATTCCAGCTCGTGAGGCTCACACCTGCGGCTGGCCAGCTCAGTGCCTATGGTGGTGAGTAGGGAGGTAGCCCTAGGGCCAAGGACACCACAAGTCTCCACTGCTAGGGGTAGCCACCTCAGCGCCTATGGTGGTGAGTAGGGAGGTAGCCCTAGGGCCAAGGACACCACAAGTCTCCACTGCTAGGGGTAGCCAGGTCTGTACCTATGGTGGTGAGTAGGGAGGTAGCCCTAGGGCCTAGCACACCACAAGTCTCCACTGCTAGGGGTAGCCAGCTCAGTGCCTATGGTGGTGAGTAGGGAGGTAGCCCTAGAGCCTAGCACACCACAAGTCTCCACTGCTAGGGGTAGCCACCTCAGCGCCTATGGTGGTGAGTAGGGAGGTAGCCCTAGAGCCTAGCACACCACAAGTCTCCACTGCTAGGGGTAGCCACCTCAGCGCCTATGGTGGTGAGTAGGGAGGTAGCCCTAGAGCCTAGCACACCACAAGTCTCCACTGCTAGGGGTAGCCACCTCAGCGCCTATGGTGGTGAGTAGGGAGGTAGCCCTAGAGCCTAGCACACCACAAGTCTCCACTGCTAGGGGTAGCCAGGTCTGTACCTATGGTGGTGAGTAGGGAGGTAGCCCTAGGGCCTAGCACACCACAAGTCTCCACTGCTAGGGGTAGCCAGCTCAGTGCCTATGGTGGTGAGTAGGGAGGTAGCCCTAGAGCCTAGCACACCACAAGTCTCCACTGCTAGGGGTAGCCAGCTCAGTGCCTATGGTGGTGAGTAAGGAGGTAGCCCTAGGGCCTAGCACACCACAAGTCTCCACTGCTAGGGGTAGCCAGCTCAGCACCTATGGTGGTGAGTAAGGAGGTAGCCTTAGGGCCTAGCACACCACAAGTCTCCACTGCTAGGGGTAGCCAGCTCAGTGCCTATGGTGGTGAGTAGGGAGGTAGCCCTAGGGCCTAGCACACCACAAGTCTCCACTGCTACAGGTAGCCAGGTCTGTACCTATGGTGGTGAGTAGGGAGGTAGCCCTGGGGCCTAGCACACCACAAGTCTCCACTGCTAGGGGTAGCCACCTCAGCGCCTATGGTGGTGAGTAGGGAGGTAGCCCTAGAGCCTAGCACACCACAAGTCTCCACTGCTAGGGGTAGCCACCTCAGCGCCTATGGTGGTAAGTAGGGAGGTAGCCCTAGAGCCTAGCACACCACAAGTCTCCACTGCTAGGGGTAGCCAGGTCTGTACCTATGGTGGTAAGTAGGGAGGTAGCCCTAGAGCCTAGCACACCACAAGTCTCCACTGCTAGGGGTAGCCAGGTCTGTACCTATGGTGGTAAGTAGGGAGGTAGCCCTAGAGCCTAGCACACCACAAGTCTCCACTGCTAGGGGTAGCTAGGTCTGTGCCTATGGTGGTAAGTAGGGAGGTAGCCCTAGGGCCAAGGACAGCAGAAGTCTCCACTGCTACAGGTAGCTAGGTCTGTGCCTATGGTGGTAAGTAGGGAGGTAGCCCTAGGGCCAAGGACAGCAGAAGTCTCCACTGCTACAGGTAGCCAGCTCAGCGCCTATGGTGGTGAGTAGGGAGGTAGCCCTAGAGCCTAGCACACCACAAGTCTCCACTGCTAGGGGTAGCCAGGTCTGTACCTATGGTGGTGAGTAGGGAGGTAGCCCTAGGGCCAAGGACACCACAAGTCTCCACTGCTACAGGTAGCCAGGTCTGTACCTATGGTGGTGAGTAGGGAGGTAGCCCTAGAGCCTAGCACACCACAAGTCTCCACTGCTAGGGGTAGCCAGGTCTGTACCTATGGTGGTGAGTAGGGAGGTAGCCCTAGAGCCTAGCACACCACAAGTCTCCACTGCTAGGGGTAGCCAGGTCTGTACCTATGGTGGTGAGTAGGGAGGTAGCCCTAGAGCCTAGCACACCACAAGTCTCCACTGCTACAGGTAGCCAACTCAGCGTCTATGGTGGTGAGTAGGGAGGTAACCCTAGGGTCAAGGACACCAGAAGTCTCCACTGCTAGGGGTAGCCAGGTCTGTACCTATGGTGGTAAGTAGGGAGGTAGCCCTAGAGCCTAGCACACCACAAGTCTCCACTGCTAGGGGTAGCTAGGTCTGTGCCTATGGTGGTAAGTAGGGAGGTAGCCCTAGGGCCAAGGACAGCAGAAGTCTCCACTGCTACAGGTAGCCAACTCAGCGTCTATGGTGGTGAGTAGGGAGGTAACCCTAGGGTCAAGGACACCAGAAGTCTCCACTGCTTGGGGTAGCCAGGTCTGTACCTATGGTGGTAAGTAGGGAGGTAGCCCTAGGGCCAAGGACACCAGAAGTCTCCACTGCCAAGGGCACGACCGCAAACCTGTCAAAGAGCGATCGGTACTTGGAGACAGGGACCTCATTTGCCTTAAAACTGTGAGGGGGGACAAACCAGCATTTGTTGGTCCTTAAAGGGGCTTGTTAGTATTGTTTAAGGTGCCTTTCCCGGACCCTATCACATAAGTAAAATTTTACACTAATTAAATTTTATATATTCAAAGGAAGTTCGGATATAAAAAAATAAACTTAAAAAGAATTTATTATATCAAATAAACAAAAAATAAAACATAGACGTTTGGAAAAGTTGGGTGGGGTGGGGGGGGGGATGTTCCCTGGTAACCCCTGAAAAAAAGCCCTTGCCTGGGGAGATGGGATTGTTGTAGAAAACAGCCTAGCTAGGGACAGCAAGGATTGTAAGAAGGGTGTTGGAGAGTTGAAGGAGAAGGGATGACCCCCCCCCCCAAAAAAAAAGGACCTTTGGACACTGGTTCCAGCCCTCTTTTGGTGTAGTGTCGGTAGAGCATCTGTCAGGACAAAAGTGTTATGAATAATAATAATAATAATAATAAATGTTTCTACTTTAGGCACAAGGCCAGCAATTACCCCAGTGTATTACTGGTACTTTATTTTATCAACCCCCGTACGGATGAAAGGCAAAGTTAACCTCGGACCGTAAAGGGCCGTAACTCTTTGCTTAAAGGGCTGCAATAATTTCTACTATAGGCACAAGGCCAGCAATTTGGGGCAAGGGGAAATTCGATTAAATCGACTCCAGTGCGTGACTGGTACTTTATTTTATCGACCCCCCCCCCCCCCGTAAGGATGAAAGGCAAAGCTAACATCGGCGGGATTTGAACTCAGAACGTAAAGGGCCGTAACTCTATGCTACAAAGCATGGCGTCCGACCCTCTACCGATTCTGCCAATCTAATAATAATAAAGATGATAATACTGACGGCATTTGTTCAAGCACCAGGAGGAGGTCACTGTTAGGGAGTTCCTTGTTGCGCTGAAATTTGTTGTAGTCAAGAACCATCCATTGGTTATTGTAGCTGGTTAATAATAATAGTAATTTCTTTAATGACTACAAAGGGTTTACATTAAGGAAAACATTATGACAGTACGAGATGGAAACATAGAGTGTGTGAATGTGTCGGTGAGGGTTTGCATGTAAACAAATTTCTACATTTATGTATACAGGGTGTGGAGTATATTTGTTCGTAATTTTCAACTGCTAATTTTATGCAAATTTCTTTTACTTCCGTTGTCACTCTTGTCTTCATAAACACAGTGACTATATTTCCATTATTTATTTTCCGAATAATTGAATATGAATAATTTTGAACCTCAAAAATTTGTGGAAGAGACACGGAGTTCTTCTTGAAATCCGCGCCGGGAGGACAAATAAGGAAATTTCAGACTTTCTCAGCATCAGCAGGAGAATGGTGGAAAAGGTCAGAAAGGAATTGGAAGATTCAGGATTCGACTACGAAGCAACATCAGAGAGGAAAACACATGATCGACGATCTGACGCCTTCAGAACGCCCAAGTTCGTCGCTGAAGTTCAGGATATCATCAACAATGAACCTAGCAAGTTGATGCGTGCCATTGCAAGGGAGAAAGGCATGGATGAAAAGCTCATTAGGCTGGTGGTACATGAAGACATTCGCTATGTTTCATACAAGATGAGGAAAGGACAATTTCTGTCAAAGGCGATGCAAGAAAAGCGACTGAAGCACGCAAAGAAGCTGATCAACAAGTTGAAACACCCACTGGAGCCAGACATGCTGTGGTTTTTCTCCGTCAAGAAAAACTTCTGCCAAGACCAGAAGGTCAACTCCCAGAACAACAGGTGGCTCGCTGTCTCATCCAAAGACGTGCCCAGAGTCATGCAGACAAAGTTTCCAGCGACAACATTGGTCTTAGGTGACGTCAGCAGTCAAGGTGACGTCATGCCACCTCACTTCTTCCCTGAGGGCCTCAAGCTGAACACCGATGGCTACATCCACGTTCTGAGAGAGGTAGTAAAGCCCTGAATCGACCAGGTAGCTGCAGGTAGGCCGTACGTGTGGCAGCAAGACTCAGCGCCCTGCCATACCAGCCGAAAGACCCAAGCCTTGCTGTCAGAGAACTTCGTCGACCACACTTCATCTGACATCTGGCCTCCCAGCTCGCCTGACTGCAACCCCCTCGACTTCTTTGTGTGGGGCGCAGTAGAATGAGACACCAACAGATCTAGCTGCAATACGAAAGACGATCTGAAGGCCAGGATCACAAGTGCCTTTAGGGGCCTAAGTTGGGGGACAGTGTCGAAGGCCTGTAGCTGGTTCCAAGGCCGCCTTGAGGCCATCATCAAAGCCAATGGCGGGTTTATGGAGTGAGATCGAAGGAACAAGTCATGAAGTCAAACTGACCCAAGTTTGAGAAATATATCTTAAAAAATAAAACTACTGCGTTATTTTTTCCTAGACAGTAATCTTGCGAACAAATATCGTCCGCACCCTGTATGTTGGCTGTCCTGGCTGGCGCCCGGCTACCATTGGCATGTTCTCTATATATACACTAGTATATATAGAGTAATGTAACTGTTATGTGAGATATTATGTGAGGTAAAGCCTTTACTGTGAAAATACACTAGTATATATAGAGTAATGTAACTGTTATGTGAGGTATTATGTGAGGTAAAGCCTTTACTGTGACAATACAATAGTATATATAGAGTAATGTAAATGTTATGTGAGGTAAAGCCTTTACTGTGAAAATACAATAGTATATATAGAGTAATGTAAATGTTATGTGAGATATTATGTGAGGTAAAGCCTTTACTGTGACAATACAATAGTATATATAGAGTAATGTAAATGTTATGTGAGATATTATGTGAGGTAAAGCCTTTACTGTGAAAATACAATAGTATATATAGAGTAATGTAAATGTTATGTGAGATATTATGTGAGGTAAAGCCTTTACTGTGAAAATACAATAGTATATATAGAGTAATGTAAATGTTATGTGAGATATTATGTGAGGTAAAGCCTTTACTGTGACAATACACTAGTATATATAGAGTAATGTAAATGTTATGTGAGGTAAAGCCTTTACTGTGAAAATACAATAGTATATATAGAGTAATGTAAATGTTATGTGAGGTAAAGCCTTTACTGTGAAAATACAATAGTATATATAGAGTAATGTAAATGTTATGTGAGGTAAAGCCTTTACTGTGAAAATACAATAGTATATATAGAGTAATGTAAATGTTATGTGAGATATTATGTGAGGTAAAGCCTTTACTGTGACAATACACTAGTATATATAGAGTAATGTAACTGTTATGTGAGGTATTATGTGAGGTAAAGCCTTTACTGTGAAAATACAATAGTATATATAGAGTAATGTAAATGTTATGTGAGGTAAAGCCTTTACTGTGAAAATACAATAGTATATATAGAGTAATGTAAATGTTATGTGAGATATTATGTGAGGTAAAGCCTTTACTGTGACAATACAATAGTATATATAGAGTAATGTAAATGTTATGTGAGATATTATGTGAGGTAAAGCCTCTACTGTGACAATACAATAGTATATATAGAGTAATGTAAATGTTATGTGAGATATTATGTGAGGTAAAGCCTTTACTGTGACAATACAATAGTATATATAGAGTAATGTAAATGTTATGTGAGATATTATGTGAGGTAAAGCCTTTACTGTGACAATACAATAGTATATATAGAGTAATGTAAATGTTATGTGAGATATTATGTGAGGTAAAGCCTTTACTGTGAAAATACAATAGTATATATAGAGTAATGTAAATGTTATGTGAGGTATTATGTGAGGTAAAGCCTTTACTGTGAAAATACAATAGTATATATAGAGTAATGTAAATGTTATGTGAGGTATTATGTGAGGTAAAGCCTTTACTGTGACAATACAATAGTATATATAGAGTAATGTAACTGTTATGTGAGATATTATGTGAGGTAAAGCCTTTACTGTGACAATACAATAGTATATATAGAGTAATGTAAATGTTATGTGAGATATTATGTGAGGTAAAGCCTTTACTGTGACAATACAATAGTATATATAGAGTAATGTAAATGTTATGTGAGATATTATGTGAGGTAAAGCCTTTACTGTGACAATACAATAGTATATATAGAGTAATGTAAATGTTATGCGAGATATTATGTGAGGTAAAGCCTTTACTGTGAAAATACACTAGTATATATAGAGTAATGTAACTGTTATGTGAGGTATTATGTGAGGTAAAGCCTTTACTGTGACAATACAATAGTATATATAGAGTAATGTAAATGTTATGTGAGGTAAAGCCTTTACTGTGAAAATACAATAGTATATATAGAGTAATGTAAATGTTATGTGAGATATTATGTGAGGTAAAGCCTTTACTGTGACAATACAATAGTATATATAGAGTAATGTAAATGTTATGTGAGATATTATGTGAGGTAAAGCCTTTACTGTGAAAATACAATAGTATATATAGAGTAATGTAAATGTTATGTGAGATATTATGTGAGGTAAAGCCTTTACTGTGAAAATACAATAGTATATATAGAGTAATGTAAATGTTATGTGAGATATTATGTGAGGTAAAGCCTTTACTGTGACAATACACTAGTATATATAGAGTAATGTAAATGTTATGTGAGGTAAAGCCTTTACTGTGAAAATACAATAGTATATATAGAGTAATGTAAATGTTATGTGAGGTAAAGCCTTTACTGTGAAAATACAATAGTATATATAGAGTAATGTAAATGTTATGTGAGGTAAAGCCTTTACTGTGAAAATACAATAGTATATATAGAGTAATGTAAATGTTATGTGAGATATTATGTGAGGTAAAGCCTTTACTGTGACAATACACTAGTATATATAGAGTAATGTAACTGTTATGTGAGGTATTATGTGAGGTAAAGCCTTTACTGTGAAAATACAATAGTATATATAGAGTAATGTAAATGTTATGTGAGGTAAAGCCTTTACTGTGAAAATACAATAGTATATATAGAGTAATGTAAATGTTATGTGAGATATTATGTGAGGTAAAGCCTTTACTGTGACAATACAATAGTATATATAGAGTAATGTAAATGTTATGTGAGATATTATGTGAGGTAAAGCCTCTACTGTGACAATACAATAGTATATATAGAGTAATGTAAATGTTATGTGAGATATTATGTGAGGTAAAGCCTTTACTGTGACAATACAATAGTATATATAGAGTAATGTAAATGTTATGTGAGATATTATGTGAGGTAAAGCCTTTACTGTGACAATACAATAGTATATATAGAGTAATGTAAATGTTATGTGAGATATTATGTGAGGTAAAGCCTTTACTGTGAAAATACAATAGTATATATAGAGTAATGTAAATGTTATGTGAGGTATTATGTGAGGTAAAGCCTTTACTGTGAAAATACAATAGTATATATAGAGTAATGTAAATGTTATGTGAGGTATTATGTGAGGTAAAGCCTTTACTGTGACAATACAATAGTATATATAGAGTAATGTAACTGTAATGTGAGATATTATGTGAGGTAAAGCCTTTACTGTGACAATACAATAGTATATATAGAGTAATGTAAATGTTATGTGAGATATTATGTGAGGTAAAGCCTTTACTGTGACAATACAATAGTATATATAGAGTAATGTAAATGTTATGTGAGATATTATGTGAGGTAAAGCCTTTACTGTGACAATACAATAGTATATATAGAGTAATGTAAATGTTATGCGAGATATTATGTGAGGTAAAGCCTTTACTGTGAAAATACAATAGTATATATAGAGTAATGTAAATGTTATGTGAGGTATTATGTGAGGTAAAGCCTTTACTGTGAAAATACAATAGTATATATAGAGTAATGTAAATGTTATGTGAGGTATTATGTGAGGTAAAGCCTTTACTGTGACAATACAATAGTATATATAGAGTAATGTAAATGTTATGTGAGATATTAGTGAGGTAAAGCCTTTACTGTGAAAATACAATAGTATATATAGAGTAATGTAAATGTTATGTGAGATATTATGTGAGGTAAAGCCTTTACTGTGACAATACAATAGTATATATAGAGTAATGTAACTGTTATGTGAGATATTATGTGAGGTAAAGCCTTTACTGTGACAATACAATAGTATATATAGAGTAATGTAACTGTTATGTGAGATATTATGTGAGGTAAAGCCTTTACTGTGACAATACAATAGTATATATAGAGTAATGTAAATGTTATGTGAGATATTATGTGAGGTAAAGCCTTTACTGTGACAATACAATAGTATATATAGAGTAATGTAACTGTTATGTGAGATATTATGTGAGGTAAAGACTTTACTGTGACAATACAATAGTATATATAGAGTAATGTAACTGTTATGTGAGATATTATGTGAGGTAAAGCCTTTACTGTGACAATACAATAGTATATATAGAGTAATGTAAATGTTATGTGAGATATTATGTGAGGTAAAGCCTTTACTGTGACAATACAATAGTATATATAGAGTAATGTAACTGTTATGTGAGATATTATGTGAGGTAAAGCCTTTACTGTGACAATACAATAGTATATATAGAGTAATGTAACTGTTATGTGAGATATTATGTGAGGTAAAGCCTTTACTGTGACAATACAATAGTATATATAGAGTAATGTAACTGTTATGTGAGATATTATGTGAGGTAAAGCCTTTACTGTGACAATACAATAGTATATATAGAGTGGTTTCTTTATTTGCCACTAGGGCACAAAAGGTAGGGACAGATACAAGGGGGGAAGTTTACATATAATTAACGAGTACAAAAATATAACAATGAAATAACAACAACAAACGAAGTCCTCAATAGGGAGGGGGCATTAACATGGGTCGCACACACCCCGGAAAAAATGTGTAACCCTTCTCCTCAGGAGCACAAAGAGTAGGTGCTTCCCTCGTCTCCTCTTTTTCCTCTTCTTTTACCTACAGGCTGATATAGAGAGAAGACCCATTCACTCTGGCCATTCTCCCTACTTTCACCCACCTTTCATAAAACTTGCTGGGGTAGAGCACCTCTCTCTCCATTCTGATCCTTCTTTTAAAATGGTATTTGAAAAAGGGGACCAGTTGTTGGCCGGAGAGAAAGGTGTCTGACCTCAGCCCTTTCAGCCTCGTCCACCATACAACTTCTTTAGCCATGGCTACCACACAGAGAAAAACCGCCTCTCCTTCGTTTTTGAAAGGGGGAGGCGGTTTGATCGTGACAATGGACTCGGTGGTCAACCGGATTGGTCCCACCCTCGACAGTAGTCGTTCCACATAGCCCCACAGGTCAGCAATGCCTGGGCAGTGTACGAATGCGTGCGCAACGGTTTCGCCATCATGCACGCATCTCGGACAGATCTTATTCAAAGGATCTCTACCCAGGCTCCCATGCCTGTGGAGCTTGTCTCGAACGGGTAGAGCCCCTCGGTAGCACTGCCAAGCCAGGGACTTTTGGAAGTTGTCCATCGGTCCAGGGCCAAACGTCCTACCGAACAGACTGGCCAGTTCATCTTCCTCCATGCCTAGAGCTTCTCCGAGAGCATCGTCGCACCTGCTGCGTACCAACCCTCTATAGAATGTCGACGTGGAGTCTCCACTGATTGCCGGGTCCGCTTTCCAGAGGGCCGTGAGCGCCTGGGCACATTCAATGTGCCAGTCGCCCACTTTTCTCGGTCTTTGCTTGACCCAGGATTGCAGCTCGGTGAGCGAGACGAGTCTGGGAAAGGCTCGCCTCACAAACGGGGCCCACACCGGTTGACCGGTGAGGAATACCTGGAGGTGCCGTAGCCTTAATGCGTGTTTACGCATCTGTAGCCACGGCATCCCCAGCCCTCCTTTCGAAGGGTGTTGACAGCAGATGGATCTCCTCACCAAAGGGGTCCGCTTGTTCCAAAGAAATTGGAACAGCGCGCACTCCATTTTGGCGAGTCTTTTCACTGGGCAAGGCACGACGGTCAAGCGGTAGTAGATGACGGATGCTATATAAGTATTCGCCACCTCCGCTCGACCTTTCAGGGATAGTTTGCACTGGGCCCACTTCTGGGTGAGTGCAAACACCCTGGCCGTTACCTCATTCCAGTTTTTCTCCACCTGGAGGTCTGGTCCGAACCAGACCCCAAGCAGCTTCACCGGGCCCTCCGTCCAGCGTCCGACGACGTCGTTGGAGGGCATCGGTTTGCCTCTCCATGTTCCGAGTTGCAAACCGACGGACTTGTCCCGGTTCAGCTTGGCTCCTGTAAACCTTTCATATTCCTCCAGTAAGGTGCCGATCTCACCGATTTGCGAGGTTTTCGACACCATTACTGTCACGTCATCGGCGTAGGCCGACGCCGCTTTCTGCAATCCCGGTTCCAAAGGGATGCCCTGCAACCGCTCCAACTTCCGCAGTAGTGGCTCAAGAGCCAGCACATACAGTAGGGAGGAGAGAGGGCATCCCTGTCGGATGGATCGCATGATTTGGAACGGCTCCGAGAGGTGGCCGTTCACCTTGACCCTTGAGCAGACGTTGCTGCTGTGCATCGCAGCAATCCAACCCCTGAAAACGGGTCCGAAGCCTGCCGCCGCGAGCACCGCATCCAGGTAACGATGGTCAACCCTATCGAAAGCTTTAGATTGATCCAAGTTGATCAGGGCCCCACCAAAGCCGGGTTCATTCCCTACCCTCTCTATGATGTATCGCATAAGGTGGAGATTGTCGTGAATGGACCTGGACGGGATTGCGCATGTCTGCGCTTCTCCCACCAGGTTTCCAACGACAAGCGCCAACCTCTTCGCTAACACCTTGGCCAAAATCTTTAACTCTGTATTTAGCAGAGTTATGGGCCTGAAGTTACTTATGTCATCCCCCTTGTTCTCATCCTTCCTCACCAGCGTAACTACGCCCTTGGTCACAGAACTGGGAATTCTCCCGTTCTGCTGCCAGTTGCAGTAGACCGCTTCGAGGATATCGGAGAACAAGTCCGGCATCGCTACATATAGCTCGTATGGTAGACCATCGAGACCCGGGGATTTGCGTTTGCCGCATTGGCTCAGCGCCGCCCCTATCTCAGCAGCTGAAATCGTCCTTTCGCAGGACTTCGCCTCCGCGTCCGAGAGGCGCGGCAGACCGTCGAGGTATGGATTGAAATCCATAGTCTCACCCGGCGCGCCGCCCCTCTCGAACAGTCGTGCAAAGTGCCGCTGAAAGGCCGCACACATCTGCCCAGGTTCAAGGATCACACGCCCATCCTGGTCCTTCAAAGACCGAATCGTGGACTTGTTCCCACTTTTTGCCTCTGTCACTCGGGCCCAGCTCACAGCTTTGGCTCCCTCATTACCCAGAGCACGTATTTTACTCCTGACAACGCAGCCTTCATGCTTCACCTCAAAGAACTGGTCTAAGGCCATTCTTGATGCCAGCACGCCGGCTACATTGCCACTCCTAATCGCCTCTTCTACTCTATCTACTAATTCCCTTTCCGTCTTGTTCCTATCCCTTGCTAATTCCTGACTAAAACCTATCGATTCTATTCTAATTGCTCTCTTAAGAGAGCTCCACCACCTGTTGTTGACAATTGCCCCTGTCAAACTCTGCTTAACTAACGTGCTAATCCGTTTACTGTAAGCTTTGCTTCTCGGTAAGGACAAGTTCAGCTTCCAGTAACCGGGTCCCTGTCTATGGGTTCTATCAAGGTTGGCTATGCAGGTCACTAACTTGTGATCCGAATAGTCAACCATGAACATTTTTGGACAGCTAAATGTGTCCCTATCGTTCTCTCTAACTAGGACCCTATCTAGGTACGACCTAGATGTTCCACTGCGATTGGTCCACGTCCATAGTGGTACAGTCGGAAAATCTAGTCGATATCTATCGGCCAGGTCAAATCGGCCGATTAACCTTTTGAGGCTTTTACACCCCCCCCCCCTCTATTGGCACATGCCCCTACATAGTCCCAACGTGCATCCAGGATACCATTCCAGTCCCCCACTAAAAGCAAGGAGCGGGACGTTCCCAGAAAAGTTTCCAGACGTTGGAAGTATTCCGGCCGCGCTGCCCAAAAAGGGGCGTACACAGCTATTAGTCTAAGGGCTCCACTTTCACTACTGCCGACGTCTAAAACCACCAGTCGACCCTCCGGGTCCAGGTGCACCTTCTGTATGGCGAGGCCCAGGTGTTTTCGCAGCAGAACGACAACTCCACCCCCACCCCCCGGTTGACAGAGAGATGCGAAGATCTCAAAGTCGTCGAAGAGGGGCGCCAGTTGGTGCTCGCTGCTGATCCTGGACTCGCAAATAGCCATTACATCCATTCTATGCGACCTGAGATCGTTTAAAAGTTTGCCTTGTTTCCAAGACAGTCCCAGGCCACGTACATTCAGACACCCAACTCTTATATCAGCCATGTTGGTTAAAAGAGGAAGGACCTACCTGTTCGGCTCCTGAGGAGCAGGTTGCACAATATCCATGGGCGTATTGGAGGGGTTGTTTGGTGGGGTGTTGTTCTGTGGTGGAGTGGGGGTGTTTGGTGAGGTGTGGGTGGGGAAACGTTTCAAGAGGACGCGGTTATAGGGTCGAGTACATGTTTTCCCCACGTCCTCAGGAAAGTTCTCTCTTAGTTTTGCATAGGTGTCCATTGGGAGTCTTATCATTTTTAAATGCGGTTTGTTGGCCGCGCTTGCAAAGAATTGCCCTTCAGTTTCCACCAAAGGGTCTTTGTGTATTGTTTTTACTAGTTCTTTGTTATTTGTGTTAATGTATGTATACTGTTTTATTTGTGTTGTGTTTGTTTGTTGTTCTTGTGTGTGCTTACGTTTTGTTGTATGTGTTATGTTTTGGGGTGGGGCGGATTTTGTTTGTTCTGTTTGTTTTGTTTTTGTTGGTGGTTGTGTGTTTGTTTCGTTTATGTTCGAGTGGTGCTTTCTTTTTTTCCTTTTTACAGGTTGGAAGGGTTCCCCCTCTTCGTCACTAGGTGCCGTTTCCACTGGGTCCTCGTCCGTGCTGTCGGGTAGTGGTGTATTTTGGGGTTTTGTTGTATTTGTGTGTGTTTTGGGAGTTGTTTTGGGTGGGGCCGTGTCTTGTGTTATTTTTCCCTGTTGTTTTTGTTGTTGTTGTGGTGGTGGTGGTGGAGGTGGTGGTGGTGGTGGTGGTGGCGGTGGTGGTGTGTGGGGTGTAGGCAAAAGAGCCTTTTTTTTTGTCAATTGAGGACAAGCAGCCCTTAGATGACCCCTGCTTGAACAGTAGTAACATATGGGCCTCCTACCCTCGGCTGAAATATATATAAATGTTTCTCCATCGAGGGACACCCTCTGTGGTATTCTAGCTATTCGTTCTGGTCTCATTTGGACCAGAACCTCCACGCTCAAACCGCCGAAAACGTCTGTGGTGACTTCTCCTACTGAGAGGATTCCGTCCTCGTCTTCTAAAAATCCTGTTAGTACCCAGGAAATGCATGCATTTGGCCGGATTCCGGAGACCCTTATCTTCTGCGTTCTTTTCCCTAAATATGTGGGGAAAAATGTATGTAGCTTGGAAACAATTGGTGCCACAGAGTATTTCCTGGCCGTCAATTGATCCTTCATTAGGACCGTTATATTCCCATAGAGTGGCCCTTTTTGTATGAACGATATATCACTCCACACATTTTTTAGGACCAGCTCAATCTCTTTTTGGGATAATTGAGTTGGTTTCCTTGTTATGTTGGAAATTGTTCTGAAAGATATCGTTCTTAGCGTCGTGTCTCTTTTGATTTCTTGTGGGGAGGTGATTGTGAAGTCTCCTCCTTCTTTGAAAGTTACATACTGTTTCGCTTCCTTCATCTTTTCTCTCAGAGTTGTAATGTCCAGTTGCTTGCAGGTTTGTGTTTTCCGGACCGCCTGTGCAAAGGAGGCACCAGTAGTGGGTTCGCTTTGTTTGGTGTTATCGTTATTTTTTCCTTGGTTGGTGTTGTGACTATTGCTGTTATTGTCGTTGTTGTTTTTGTCTGCGTTTATGTGACTTTCTGGGTTTTCACCCATTTTTACAAATTTTTCTTTTAATTCCGTGTTCCATGTTTCTTTTGCAGAAGTCAGGAGGGAAGACTTAGAGCCTTGTGCTTCTAGCTTCTCTGTATCACCTTTCTTAGGGGGCGTGGCTTTCACGTTAGGATGAGATGTGAAAATTCCGTCCATTTCTATTAGTTTGCCGTAATAAATTTTTAACTGGAAAATTCGCCCCAAAAAGGGGCGAAAATAAATAAACTCAAAGTTTGACGACCAAGGCAAGGGGTTAACGTATATTACAGTATAAAAAAATTAATCAAAACTCACTTTTTGAGTAAGTAAATCCGACTCGGTAGCCGAGCTTGTTCACACACGTCAACACACGTCTCTCGTATACGAGATGTTATGTGAGATATTATGTGAGGTAAAGCCTTTACTGTGACAATACAATAGTATATATAGAGTAATGTAAATGTTATGTGAGATATTATGTGAGGTAAAGCCTTTACTGTGACAATACAATAGTATATATAGAGTAATGTAACTGTTATGTGAGATATTATGTGAGGTAAAGCCTTTACTGTGACAATACAATAGTATATATAGAGTAATGTAACTGTTATGTGAGATATTATGTGAGGTAAAGCCTTTACTGTGACAATACAATAGTATATATAGAGTAATGTAAATGTTATGTGAGATATTATGTGAGGTAAAGACTTTACTGTGACAATACAATAGTATATATAGAGTAATGTAACTGTTATGTGAGATATTATGTGAGGTAAAGCCTTTACTGTTACAATACAATAGTATATATAGAGTAATGTAACTGTTATGTGAGGTAAAGACTTTACTGTGACAATACAATAGTATATATAGAGTAATGTAACTGTTATGTGAGATATTATGTGAGGTAAAGCCTTTACTGTGACAATACAATAGTATATATAGAGTGGTTTCTTTATTTGCCACTAGGGCACAAAAGGTAGGGACAGATACAAGGGGGGAAGTTTACATATAATTAACGAGTACAAAAATATAACAATGAAATAACAACAACAAACGAAGTCCTCAATAGGGAGGGGGCATTAACATAGGTCGCACACACCCCGGAAAAAATGTGTAACCCTTCTCCTCAGGAGCACAAAGAGTAGGTGCTTCCCTCGTCTCCGCTTTTTCCTCTTCTTTCACCTACAGGCTGATATAGAGAGAAGACCCATTCACTCTGGCCATTCTCCCTACTTTCACCCACCTTTCATAAAACTTGCTGGGGTAGAGCACCTCTCTCTCCATTCTGATCCTTCTTTTAAAATGGTATTTGAAAAAGGGGACCAGTTGTTGGCCGGAGAGAAAGGTGTCTGACCTCAGCCCTTTCAGCCTCGTCCACCATACAACTTCTTTAGCCATGGCTACCACACAGAGAAAAACCGCCTCTCCTTCGTTTTTGAAAGGGGGAGGCGGTTTGATCGTGACAATGGACTCGGTGGTCAACCGGATTGGTCCCACCCTCGACAGTAGTCGTTCCACATAGCCCCACAGGTCAGCAATGCCTGGGCAGTGTACGAATGCGTGCGCAACGGTTTCGTCATCATGCACGCATCTCGGACAGATCTTATTCAAAGGATCTCTACCCAGGCTCCCATGCCTGTGGAGCTTGTCTCGAACGGGTAGAGCCCCTCGGTAGCACTGCCAAGCCAGGGACTTTTGGAAGTTGTCCATCGGTCCAGGGCCAAACGTCCTACCGAACAGACTGGCCAGTTCATCTTCCTCCATGCCTAGAGCTTCTCCGAGAGCATCGTCGCACCTGCTGCGTACCAACCCTCTATAGAATGTCGACGTGGAGTCTCCACTGATTGCCGGGTCCGCTTTCCAGAGGGCCGTGAGCGCCTGGGCACATTCAATGTGCCAGTCGCCCACTTTTCTCGGTCTTTGCTTGACCCAGGATTGCAGCTCGGTGAGCGAGACGAGTCTGGGAAAGGCTCGCCTCACAAACGGGGCCCACACCGGTTGACCGGTGAGGAATACCTGGAGGTGCCGTAGCCTTAATGCGTGTTTACGCATCTGTAGCCACGGCATCCCCAGCCCTCCTTTCGAAGGGTGTTGACAGCAGATGGATCTCCTCACCAAAGGGGTCCGCTTGTTCCAAAGAAATTGGAACAGCGCGCACTCCATTTTGGCGAGTCTTTTCACTGGGCAAGGCACGACGGTCAAGCGGTAGTAGATGACGGATGCTATATAAGTATTCGCCACCTCCGCTCGACCTTTCAGGGATAGTTTGCACTGGGCCCACTTCTGGGTGAGTGCAAACACCCTGGCCGTTACCTCGTTCCAGTTTTTCTCCACCTGGAGGTCTGGTCCGAACCAGACCCCAAGCAGCTTCACCGGGCCCTCCGTCCAGCGTCCGACGACGTCGTTGGAGGGCATCGGTTTGCCTCTCCATGTTCCGAGTTGCAAACCGACGGACTTGTCCCGGTTCAGCTTGGCTCCTGTAAACCTTTCATATTCCTCCAGTAAGGTGCCGATCTCACCGATTTGCGAGGTTTTCGACACCATTACTGTCACGTCATCGGCGTAGGCCGACGCCGCTTTCTGCAATCCCGGTTCCAAAGGGATGCCCTGCAACCGCTCCAACTTCCGCAGTAGTGGCTCAAGAGCCAGCACATACAGTAGGGAGGAGAGAGGGCATCCCTGTCGGATGGATCGCATGATTTGGAACGGCTCCGAGAGGTGGCCGTTCACCTTGACCCTTGAGCAGACGTTGCTGCTGTGCATCGCAGCAATCCAACCCCTGAAAACGGGTCCGAAGCCTGCCGCCGCGAGCACCGCATCCAGGTAACGATGGTCAACCCTATCGAAAGCTTTAGATTGATCCAAGTTGATCAGGGCCCCACCAAAGCCGGGTTCATTCCCTACCCTCTCTATGATGTATCGCATAAGGTGGAGATTGTCGTGAATGGACCTGGACGGGATTGCGCATGTCTGCGCTTCTCCCACCAGGTTTCCAACGACAAGCGCCAACCTCTTCGCTAACACCTTGGCCAAAATCTTTAACTCTGTATTTAGCAGAGTTATGGGCCTGAAGTTACTTATGTCATCCCCCTTGTTCTCATCCTTCCTCACCAGCGTAACTACGCCCTTGGTCACAGAACTGGGAATTCTCCCGTTCTGCTGCCAGTTGCAGTAGACCGCTTCGAGGATATCGGAGAACAAGTCCGGCATCGCTACATATAGCTCGTATGGTAGACCATCGAGACCCGGGGATTTGCGTTTGCCGCATTGGCTCAGCGCCGCCCCTATCTCAGCAGCTGAAATCGTCCTTTCGCAGGACTTCGCCTCCGCGTCCGAGAGGCGCGGCAGACCGTCGAGGTATGGATTGAAATCCATAGTCTCACCCGGCGCGCCGCCCCTCTCGAACAGTCGTGCAAAGTGCCGCTGAAAGGCCGCACACATCTGCCCAGGTTCAAGGATCACACGCCCATCCTGGTCCTTCAAAGACCGAATCGTGGACTTGTTCCCACTTTTTGCCTCTGTCACTCGGGCCCAGCTTACAGCTTTGGCTCCCTCATTACCCAGAGCACGTATTTTACTCCTGACAACGCAGCCTTCATGCTTCACCTCAAAGAACTGGTCTAAGGCCATTCTTGATGCCAGCACGCCGGCTACATTGCCACTCCTAATCGCCTCTTCTACTCTATCTACTAATTCCCTTTCCGTCTTGTTCCTATCCCTTGCTAATTCCTGACTAAAACCTATCGATTCTATTCTAATTGCTCTCTTAAGAGAGCTCCACCACCTGTTGTTGACAATTGCCCCTGTCAAATTCTGCTTAACTAACGTGCTAATCCGTTTACTGTAAGCTTTGCTTCTCGGTAAGGACAAGTTCAGCTTCCAGTAACCGGGTCCCTGTCTATGGGTTCTATCAAGGTTGGCTATGCAGGTCACTAACTTGTGATCCGAATAGTCAACCATGAACATTTTTGGACAGCTAAATGTGTCCCTATCGTTCTCTCTAACTAGGACCCTATCTAGGTACGACCTAGATGTTCCACTGCGATTGGTCCACGTCCATAGTGGTACAGTCGGAAAATCTAGTCGATATCTATCGGCCAGGTCAAATCGGCCGATTAACCTTTTGAGGCTTTTACACCCCCCTCTATTGGCACATGCCCCTACATAGTCCCAACGTGCATCCAGGATACCATTCCAGTCCCCCACTAAAAGCAAGGAGCGGGACGTTCCCAGAAAAGTTTCCAGACGTTGGAAGTATTCCGGCCGCGCTGCCCAAAAAGGGGCGTACACAGCTATTAGTCTAAGGGCTCCACTTTCACTACTGCCGACGTCTAAAACCACCAGTCGACCCTCCGGGTCCAGGTGCACCTTCTGTATTGCGAGGCCCAGGTGTTTTCGCAGCAGAACGACAACTCCACCCCCACCCCCCGGTTGACAGAGAGATGCGAAGATCTCAAAGTCGTCGAAGAGGGGCGCCAGTTGGTGCTCGCTGCTGATCCTGGACTCGCAAATAGCCATTACATCCATTCTATGTGACCTGAGATCGTTTAAAAGTTTGCCTTGTTTCCAAGACAGTCCCAGGCCACGTACATTCAGAAACCCAACTCTTATATCAGCCATGTTGGTTAAAAGAGGAAGGACCTACCTGTTCGGCTCCTGAGGAGCAGGTTGCACAATATCCATGGGCGTATTGGAGGGGTTGTTTGGTGGGGTGTTGTTCTGTGGTGGAGTGGGGGTGTTTGGTGAGGTGTGGGTGGGGAAACGTTTCAAGAGGACGCGATTATAGGGTCGAGTACATGTTTTCCCCACGTCCTCAGGAAAGTTCTCTCTTAGTTTTGCATAGGTGTCCATTGGGAGTCTTATCATTTTTAAATGCGGTTTGTTGGCCGCGCTTGCAAAGAATTGCCCTTCAGTTTCCACCAAAGGGTCTTTGTGTATTGTTTTTACTAGTTCTTTGTTATTTGTGTTAATGTATGTATACTGTTTTATTTGTGTTGTGTTTGTTTGTTGTTCTTGTGTGTGCTTACGTTTTGTTGTATGTGTTATGTTTTGGGGTGGGGCGGATTTTGTTTGTTCTGTTTGTTTTGTTTTTGTTGGTGGTTGTGTGTTTGTTTCGTTTATGTTCGAGTGGTGCTTTCTTTTTTTCCTTTTTACAGGTTGGAAGGGTTCCCCCTCTTCGTCACTAGGTGCCGTGTCCGCTGGGTCCTCGTCCGTGCTGTCGGGTAGTGGTGTATTTTGGGGTTTTGTTGTATTTGTGTGTGTTTTGGGAGTTGTTTTGGGTGGGGCCGTGTCTTGTGTTATTTTTCCCTGTTGTTTTTGTTGTTGTTGTGGTGGTGGTGGTGGAGGTGGTGGTGGTGGTGGTGGTGGCGGTGGTGGTGTGTGGGGTGTAGGCAAAAGAGCCTTTTTTTTTGTCAATTGAGGACAAGCAGCCCTTAGATGACCCCTGCTTGAACAGTAGTAACATATGGGCCTCCTACCCTCGGCTGAAATATATATAAATGTTTCTCCATCGAGGGACACCCTCTGTGGTATTCTAGCGATTCGTTCTGGTCTCATTTGGACCAGAACCTCCACGCTCAAACCGCCGAAAACGTCTGTGGTGACTTCTCCTACTGAGAGGATTCCGTCCTCGTCTTCTAAAAATCCTGTTAGTACCCAGGAAATGCATGCATTTGGCCGGATTCCGGAGACCCTTATCTTCTGCGTTCTTTTCCCTAAATATGTGGGGAAAAATGTATATATCTTGGAAACAATTGGTGCCACAGAGTATTTCCTGGCCGTCAATTGATCCTTCATTAGGACCGTTATATTCCCATAGAGTGGCCCTTTTTGTATGAACGATATATCACTCCACACATTTTTTAGGACCAGCTCAATCTCTTTTTGGGATAATTGAGTTGGTTTCCTTGTTATGTTGGAAATTGTTCTGAAAGATATCGTTCTTAGCGTCGTGTCTCTTTTGATTTCTTGTGGGGAGGTGATTGTGAAGTCTCCTCCTTCTTTGAAAGTTACATACTGTTTCGCTTCCTTCATCTTTTCTCTCAGAGTTGTAATGTCCAGTTGCTTGCAGGTTTGTGTTTTCCGGACCGCCTGTGCAAAGGAGGTACCAGTAGTGGGTTCACTTTGTTTGGTGTTATCGTTATTTTTTCCTTGGTTGGTGTTGTGACTATTGCTGTTATTGTCGTTGATGTTTTTGTCTGCGTTTATGTGACTTTCTGGGTTTTCACCCATTTCTACAAATTTTTCTTTTAATTCCGTGTTCCATGTTTCTTTTGCAGAAGTGAGGAGGGAAGACTTAGAGCCTTGTGCTTCTAGCTTCTCTGTATCACCTTTCTTAGGGGGCGTGGCTTTCACGTTAGGATGAGATGTGAAAATTCCGTCCATTTCTATTAGTTTGCCGTAATAAATTTTTAACTGGAAAATTCGCCCCAAAAAGGGGCGAAAATAAATAAACTCAAAGTTTGACGACCAAGGCAAGGGGTTAACGTATATTACAGTATAAAAAAATTAATCAAAACTCACTTTTTGAGTAAGTAAATCCGACTCGGTAGCCGAGCTTGTTCACACACGTCAACACACGTCTCTCGTATACGAGATGTTATGTGAGATATTATGTGAGGTAAAGCCTTTACTGTGACAATACAATAGTATATATAGAGTGGTTTCTTTATTTGCCACTAGGGCACAAAAGGTAGGGACAGATACAAGGGGGGAAGTTTACATATAATTAACGAGTACAAAAATAAAACAATGAAATAACAACAACAAACGAAGTCCTCAATAGGGAGGGGGCATTAACATGGGTCGCACACACCCCGGAAAAAATGTGTAACCCTTCTCCTCAGGAGCACAAAGAGTAGGTGCTTCCCTCGTCTCCTCTTTTTCCTCTTCTTTCACCTACAGGCTGATATAGAGAGAAGACCCATTCACTCTGGCCATTCTCCCTACTTTCACCCACCTTTCATAAAACTTGCTGGGGTAGAGCACCTCTCTCTCCATTCTGATCCTTCTTTTAAAATGGTATTTGAAAAAGGGGACCAGTTGTTGGCCGGAGAGAAAGGTGTCTGACCTCAGCCCTTTCAGCCTCGTCCACCATACAACTTCTTTAGCCATGGCTACCACACAGAGAAAAACCGCCTCTCCTTCGTTTTTGAAAGGGGGAGGCGGTTTGATCGTGACAATGGACTCGGTGGTCAACCGGATTGGTCCCACCCTCGACAGTAGTCGTTCCACATAGCCCCACAGGTCAGCAATGCCTGGGCAGTGTACGAATGCGTGCGCAACGGTTTCGTCATCATGCACGCATCTCGGACAGATCTTATTCAAAGGATCTCTACCCAGGCTCCCATGCCTGTGGAGCTTGTCTCGAACGGGTAGAGCCCCTCGGTAGCACTGCCAAGCCAGGGACTTTTGGAAGTTGTCCATCGGTCCAGGGCCAAACGTCCTACCGAACAGACTGGCCAGTTCATCTTCCTCCATGCCTAGAGCTTCTCCGAGAGCATCGTCGCACCTGCTGCGTACCAACCCTCTATAGAATGTCGACGTGGAGTCTCCACTGATTGCCGGGTCCGCTTTCCAGAGGGCCGTGAGCGCCTGGGCACATTCAATGTGCCAGTCGCCCACTTTTCTCGGTCTTTGCTTGACCCAGGATTGCAGCTCGGTGAGCGAGACGAGTCTGGGAAAGGCTCGCCTCACAAACGGGGCCCACACCGGTTGACCGGTGAGGAATACCTGGAGGTGCCGTAGCCTTAATGCGTGTTTACGCATCTGTAGCCACGGCATCCCCAGCCCTCCTTTCGAAGGGTGTTGACAGCAGATGGATCTCCTCACCAAAGGGGTCCGCTTGTTCCAAAGAAATTGGAACAGCGCGCACTCCATTTTGGCGAGTCTTTTCACTGGGCAAGGCACGACGGTCAAGCGGTAGTAGATGACGGATGCTATATAAGTATTCGCCACCTCCGCTCGACCTTTCAGGGATAGTTTGCACTGGGCCCACTTCTGGGTGAGTGCAAACACCCTGGCCGTTACCTCGTTCCAGTTTTTCTCCACCTGGAGGTCTGGTCCGAACCAGACCCCAAGCAGCTTCACCGGGCCCTCCGTCCAGCGTCCGACGACGTCGTTGGAGGGCATCGGTTTGCCTCTCCATGTTCCGAGTTGCAAACCGACGGACTTGTCCCGGTTCAGCTTGGCTCCTGTAAACCTTTCATATTCCTCCAGTAAGGTGCCGATCTCACCGATTTGCGAGGTTTTCGACACCATTACTGTCACGTCATCGGCGTAGGCCGACGCCGCTTTCTGCAATCCCGGTTCCAAAGGGATGCCCTGCAACCGCTCCAACTTCCGCAGTAGTGGCTCAAGAGCCAGCACATACAGTAGGGAGGAGAGAGGGCATCCCTGTCGGATGGATCGCATGATTTGGAACGGCTCCGAGAGGTGGCCGTTCACCTTGACCCTTGAGCAGACGTTGCTGCTGTGCATCGCAGCAATCCAACCCCTGAAAACGGGTCCGAAGCCTGCCGCCGCGAGCACCGCATCCAGGTAACGATGGTCAACCCTATCGAAAGCTTTAGATTGATCCAAGTTGATCAGGGCCCCACCAAAGCCGGGTTCATTCCCTACCCTCTCTATGATGTATCGCATAAGGTAGAGATTGTCGTGAATGGACCTGGACGGGATTGCGCATGTCTGCGCTTCTCCCACCAGGTTTCCAACGACAAGCGCCAACCTCTTCGCTAACACCTTGGCCAAAATCTTTAACTCTGTATTTAGCAGAGTTATGGGCCTGAAGTTACTTATGTCATCCCCCTTGTTCTCATCCTTCCTCACCAGCGTAACTACGCCCTTGGTCACAGAACTGGGAATTCTCCCGTTCTGCTGCCAGTTGCAGTAGACCGCTTCGAGGATATCGGAGAACAAGTCCGGCATCGCTACATATAGCTCGTATGGTAGACCATCGAGACCCGGGGATTTGCGTTTGCCGCATTGGCTCAGCGCCGCCCCTATCTCAGCAGCTGAAATCGTCCTTTCGCAGGACTTCGCCTCCGCGTCCGAGAGGCGCGGCAGACCGTCGAGGTATGGATTGAAATCCATAGTCTCACCCGGCGCGCCGCCCCTCTCGAACAGTCGTGCAAAGTGCCGCTGAAAGGCCGCACACATCTGCCCAGGTTCAAGGATCACACGCCCATCCTGGTCCTTCAAAGACCGAATCGTGGACTTGTTCCCACTTTTTGCCTCTGTCACTCGGGCCCAGCTCACAGCTTTGGCTCCCTCATTACCCAGAGCACGTATTTTACTCCTGACAACGCAGCCTTCATGCTTCACCTCAAAGAACTGGTCTAAGGCCATTCTTGATGCCAGCACGCCGGCTACATTGCCACTCCTAATCGCCTCTTCTACTCTATCTACTAATTCCCTTTCCGTCTTGTTCCTATCCCTTGCTAATTCCTGACTAAAACCTATCGATTCTATTCTAATTGCTCTCTTAAGAGAGCTCCACCACCTGTTGTTGACAATTGCCCCTGTCAAACTCTGCTTAACTAACGTGCTAATCCGTTTACTGTAAGCTTTGCTTCTCGGTAAGGACAAGTTCAGCTTCCAGTAACCGGGTCCCTGTCTATGGGTTCTATCAAGGTTGGCTATGCAGGTCACTAACTTGTGATCCGAATAGTCAACCATGAACATTTTTGGACAGCTAAATGTGTCCCTATCGTTCTCTCTAACTAGGACCCTATCTAGGTACGACCTAGATGTTCCACTGCGATTGGTCCACGTCCATAGTGGTACAGTCGGAAAATCTAGTCGATATCTATCGGCCAGGTCAAATCGGCCGATTAACCTTTTGAGGCTTTTACACCCCCCCCCTCTATTGGCACATGCCCCTACATAGTCCCAACGTGCATCCAGGATACCATTCCAGTCCCCCACTAAAAGCAAGGAGCGGGACGTTCCCAGAAAAGTTTCCAGACGTTGGAAGTATTCCGGCCGCGCTGCCCAAAAAGGGGCGTACACAGCTATTAGTCTAAGGGCTCCACTTTCACTACTGCCGACGTCTAAAACCACCAGTCGACCCTCCGGGTCCAGGTGCACCTTCTGTATTGCGAGGCCCAGGTGTTTTCGCAGCAGAACGACAACTCCACCCCCACCCCCCGGTTGACAGAGAGATGCGAAGATCTCAAAGTCGTCGAAGAGGGGCGCCAGTTGGTGCTCGCTGCTGATCCTGGACTCGCAAATAGCCATTACATCCATTCTATGTGACCTGAGATCGTTTAAAAGTTTGCCTTGTTTCCAAGACAGTCCCAGGCCACGTACATTCAGACACCCAACTCTTATATCAGCCATGTTGGTTAAAAGAGGAAGGACCTACCTGTTCGGCTCCTGAGGAGCAGGTTGCACAATATCCATGGGCGTATTGGAGGGGTTGTTTGGTGGGGTGTTGTTCTGTGGTGGAGTGGGGGTGTTTGGTGAGGTGTGGGTGGGAAAACGTTTCAAGAGGACGCGGTTATAGGGTCGAGTACATGTTTTCCCCACGTCCTCAGGAAAGTTCTCTCTTAGTTTTGCATAGGTGTCCATTGGGAGTCTTATCATTTTTAAATGCGGTTTGTTGGCCGCGCTTGCAAAGAATTGCCCTTCAGTTTCCACCAAAGGGTCTTTGTGTATTGTTTTTACTAGTTCTTTGTTATTTGTGTTAATGTATGTATACTGTTTTATTTGTGTTGTGTTTGTTTGTTGTTCTTGTGTGTGCTTACGTTTTGTTGTATGTGTTATGTTTTGGGGTGGGGCGGATTTTGTTTGTTCTGTTTGTTTTGTTTTTGTTGGTGGTTGTGTGTTTGTTTCGTTTATGTTCGAGTGGTGCTTTCTTTTTTTCCTTTTTACAGGTTGGAAGGGTTCCCCCTCTTCGTCACTAGGTGCCGTTTCCGCTGGGTCCTCGTCCGTGCTGTCGGGTAGTGGTGTATTTTGGGGTTTTGTTGTATTTGTGTGTGTTTTGGGAGTTGTTTTGGGTGGGGCCGTGTCTTGTGTTATTTTTCCCTGTTGTTTTTGTTGTTGTTGTGGTGGTGGTGGTGGAGGTGGTGGTGGTGGTGGTGGTGGCGGTGGTGGTGTGTGGGGTGTAGGCAAAAGAGCCTTTTTTTTTGTCAATTGAGGACAAGCAGCCCTTAGATGACCCCTGCTTGAACAGTAGTAACATATGGGCCTCCTACCCTCGGCTGAAATATATATAAATGTTTCTCCATCGAGGGACACCCTCTGTGGTATTCTAGCTATTCGTTCTGGTCTCATTTGGACCAGAACCTCCACGCTCAAACCGCCGAAAACGTCTGTGGTGACTTCTCCTACTGAGAGGATTCCGTCCTCGTCTTCTAAAAATCCTGTTAGTACCCAGGAAATGCATGCATTTGGCCGGATTCCGGAGACCCTTATCTTCTGCGTTCTTTTCCCTAAATATGTGGGGAAAAATGTATGTAGCTTGGAAACAATTGGTGCCACAGAGTATTTCCTGGCCGTCAATTGATCCTTCATTAGGACCGTTATATTCCCATAGAGTGGCCCTTTTTGTATGAACGATATATCACTCCACACATTTTTTAGGACCAGCTCAATCTCTTTTTGGGATAATTGAGTTGGTTTCCTTGTTATGTTGGAAATTGTTCTGAAAGATATCGTTCTTAGCGTCGTGTCTCTTTTGATTTCTTGTGGGGAGGTGATTGTGAAGTCTCCTCCTTCTTTGAAAGTTACATACTGTTTCGCTTCCTTCATCTTTTCTCTCAGAGTTGTAATGTCCAGTTGCTTGCAGGTTTGTGTTTTCCGGACCGCCTGTGCAAAGGAGGCACCAGTAGTGGGTTCGCTTTGTTTGGTGTTATCGTTATTTTTTCCTTGGTTGGTGTTGTGACTATTGCTGTTATTGTCGTTGTTGTTTTTGTCTGCGTTTATGTGACTTTCTGGGTTTTCACCCATTTTTACAAATTTTTCTTTTAATTCCGTGTTCCATGTTTCTTTTGCAGAAGTCAGGAGGGAAGACTTAGAGCCTTGTGCTTCTAGCTTCTCTGTATCACCTTTCTTAGGGGGCGTGGCTTTCACGTTAGGATGAGATGTGAAAATTCCGTCCATTTCTATTAGTTTGCCGTAATAAATTTTTAACTGGAAAATTCGCCCCAAAAAGGGGCGAAAATAAATAAACTCAAAGTTTGACGACCAAGGCAAGGGGTTAACGTATATTACAGTATAAAAAAAAAATTAATCAAAACTCACTTTTTGAGTAAGTAAATCCGACTCGGTAGCCGAGCTTGTTCACACACGTCAACACACGTCTCTCGTATACGAGATGTTATGTGAGATATTATGTGAGGTAAAGCCTTTACTGTGACAATACAATAGTATATATAGAGTAATGTAAATGTTATGTGAGATATTATGTGAGGTAAAGCCTTTACTGTGACAATACAATAGTATATAGAGAGTAATGTAAATGTTATGTGAGATATTATGTGAGGTAAAGCCTTTACTGTGACAATACAATAGTATATAGAGAGTAATGTAAATGTTATGTGAGATATTATGTGAGGTAAAGCCTTTACTGTGACAATACAATAGTATATATAGAGTAATGTAAATGTTATGTGAGATATTATGTGAGGTAAAGCCTTTACTGTGACAATACAATAGTATATATAGAGTAATGTAACTGTTATGTGAGATATTATGTGAGGTAAAGCCTTTACTGTGACAATACAATAGTATATATAGAGTAATGTAACTGTTATGTGAGATATTATGTGAGGTAAAGCCTTTACTGTGACAATACAATAGTATATATAGAGTAATGTAACTGTTATGTGAGATATTATGTGAGGTAAAGCCTTTACTGTGACAATACAATAGTATATATAGAGTAATGTAAATGTTATGTGAGATATTATGTGAGGTAAAGCCTTTACTGTGAAAATACAATAGTATATATAGAGTAATGTAAATGTTATGTGAGATATTATGTGAGGTAAAGACTTTACTGTGACAATACAATAGTATATATAGAGTAATGTAACTGTTATGTGAGATATTATGTGAGGTAAAGCCTTTACTGTGACAATACAATAGTATATATAGAGTAATGTAACTGTTATGTGAGATATTATGTGAGGTAAAGACTTTACTGTGACAATACAATAGTATATATAGAGTAATGTAACTGTTATGTGAGATATTATGTGAGGTAAAGCCTTTACTGTGACAATACAATAGTATATATAGAGTAATGTAAATGTTATGTGAGATATTATGTGAGGTAAAGCCTTTACTGTGACAATACAATAGTATATAGAGAGTAATGTAAATGTTATGTGAGATATTATGTGAGGTAAAGCCTTTACTGTGACAATACAATAGTATATAGAGAGTAATGTAAATGTTATGTGAGATATTATGTGAGGTAAAGCCTTTACTGTGACAATACAATAGTATATAGAGAGTAATGTAAATGTTATGTGAGATATTATGTGAGGTAAAGCCTTTACTGTGACAATACAATAGTATATATAGAGTAATGTAACTGTTATGTGAGATATTATGTGAGGTAAAGCCTTTACTGTGACAATACAATAGTATATATAGAGTAATGTAACTGTTATGTGAGATATTATGTGAGGTAAAGCCTTTACTGTGACAATACAATAGTATATATAGAGTAATGTAAATGTTATGTGAGATATTATGTGAGGTAAAGCCTTTACTGTGAAAATACAATAGTATATATAGAGTAATGTAAATGTTATGTGAGATATTATGTGAGGTAAAGACTTTACTGTGACAATACAATAGTATATATAGAGTAATGTAACTGTTATGTGAGATATTATGTGAGGTAAAGCCTTTACTGTGACAATACAATAGTATATATAGAGTAATGTAACTGTTATGTGAGATATTATGTGAGGTAAAGACTTTACTGTGACAATACAATAGTATATATAGAGTAATGTAACTGTTATGTGAGATATTATGTGAGGTAAAGCCTTTACTGTGACAATACAATAGTATATATAGAGTAATGTAAATGTTATGTGAGATATTATGTGAGGTAAAGCCTTTACTGTGACAATACAATAGTATATATAGAGTAATGTAACTGTTATGTGAGATATTATGTGAGGTAAAGCCTTTACTGTGACAATACAATAGTATATATAGAGTAATGTAAATGTTATGTGAGATATTATGTGAGGTAAAGCCTTTACTGTGACAATACAATAGTATATAGAGAGTAATGTAAATGTTATGTGAGATATTATGTGAGGTAAAGCCTTTACTGTGACAATACAATAGTATATATAGAGTAATGTAAATGTTATGTGAGATATTATGTGAGGTAAAGCCTTTACTGTGACAATACAATAGTATATATAGAGTAATGTAAATGTTATGTGAGATATTATGTGAGGTAAAGCCTTTACTGTGACAATACAATAGTATATAGAGAGTAATGTAAATGTTAAAGGGTTAAGGATGAAAGGCAAAGCTAACCTTGTCGGGAATTGAACTCAGAACATAAAGGGCCATAACAAGACAAACAACAACAACAGTGACAACAACAGTAACAGCATCACCACTACCACCACCAACAACCATAACAACAACAACACCACCACCACCAACAACAACAACAGTAACAACACAGTAACAAGATCAGCAGTAACACCAACACCAACAACAACAACAGTAACAACACCACCACCAACACCACCACCAACAACAACACCAACAACAACACCAACAGTAACAACAACAACAACAACAACAACAGTAACAACACCACCAACAACAACAACACCAACAACACCAACAACAACACCAACAGTAACAACAACAACAACAACAGTAACAACACCACCAACAACAACAACACCAACAACACCAACAACAACAGTAACACCACCACCAACAACAACAACAACAACACCAACAGTAACAACAACAACAACAGTAACACCACCACCAACAACAACAACAACAACAACAACAGTAACAACAACAGTAACAACACCACCAACAACAACACCAACAACACCACCACCAACAAGAACAACAACAACACCAACAACAACAACACCAACAGTAACAACAACAACAGTAACAACAACACCAACAACAACAACACCAACAGTAACAACAACAACAACAACACCACCAACAACAACACCAACAACACCAACAACAACACCAACAGTAACACCAACACCACCAACAACAACAACACCAACAGTAACAACACCACCACCACCAACAACAACACCAACAGTAACAACAACACCACCACCAACAACAACAACACCACCAACAGTAACAACAACAACAGTAACAACACCACCACCAACAACAACAACACCAACAACAACAACACCAACAGTAACACCACCACCACCAACAACAACAACAACAACAAACAAGAATATGAAGCGCCACCTACGTGCCACTGTTGTAAGCTGAGAATATATCGGCCCATTGATGGATGTTTCTAGCGAGACGGTTGGCTGTCATCACCCTGATTGCCTCCAGTACACACCCTCTCGCTAATGTGCTCTCTTCGGAGATCTTTTGGTTGGTGTTCTCAATTGTAGTTTCCATAGCAACCTGTTGGTAGTCACGGTAACCAGTTAGTTATAATATACTAGCAGAAAAACCACCATTCGGGTGGTTTTCTGCTAGCATGTGTAGTGTGTATATTGGTATTATACACAAGTATATATACATGTAGATATGTTACATGTGTAGTGTGTATATTGGTATTATACACAAGTATATATACATGTAGATATGATACATGTGTAGTGTGTATATTGGTATTATACACAAGTATATATACATGCTCACCGACATCCAGAGTTGACATTGCACTCAGTGCTCCTTTGGGAGCCCCTACATGGACACACTAGAAGAGGAAGACCAAGGTTAACATATGTTGATGCCCTAAGGACAGACACTGGTCTGTTGGAGATGCAGGATATGGCAGCGATAATGAGGGACAGAGACCGCTGGAGAGAACTCGTCCATGGATCTTGGGAATTTTACCCGCCTTAGATAGATAGATATATACATGTAGATATGTTACATGTGTAGTGTGTATATTGGTATTATACGCAAGTATATATACATGTAGATATATTACATGTGTAGTGTGTATATTGGTGTTATACACAAGTATATATGATACATGTGTAGTGTGTATATTGATATTATACACAAGTATATATACATATAGATATGATACATGTGTAGTGTGTATATTGGTATCATACACAAGTATATATACATGTAGATATGTTACATGTGTAGTGTGTATATTGATATTATACACAAGTATATATGCATATAGATATGATACATGTGTAGTGTGTATATTGATATTATATGCAAGTATATATACATGTAGATATGATACATGTGTAGTGTGTATATTTATATTATACACAAGTATATATACATATAGATATGTTACATGTGTAGTGTGTATATTGATATTATACACAAGTATATATACATGTAGATATGATACATCTGTAGTGTGTATATTGATATTATATGCAAGTATATATACATGTAGATGTGATACATGTGTAGTGTGTATATTGATATTATACGCAAGTATATATACATGTAGATATGATACATGTGTAGTGTGTATATTGATATATACACAAGTATATATACATGTAGATATGTTACATGTGTAGTGTGTATATTGATATTATACACAAGTATATATACATGTAGATATGTTACATGTGTAGTGTGTATATTGATATTATATGCAAGTATATATACATGTAGATGTGATACATGTGTAGTATGTATATTGATATTATACACAAGTATATATACATGTAGATATGATACATGTGTAGTGTGTATATTGATATCATACACAAGTATATATACATGTAGATATGTTACATGTGTAGTGTGTATATTGATATTATATGCAAGTATATATACATGTAGATATGTTACATATGTAGTGTGTATATTGATATTATACACAAGTATATATACATGTAGATATGTTACATGTGTAGTATGTATATTGATATTATACACAAGTATATATACATGTAGATATGATACATCTGTAGTGTGTATATTGATATTATATGCAAGTATATATACATGTAGATGTGATACATGTGTAGTGTGTATATTGATATTATACGCATGTATATATACATGTAGATATGTTACATGTGTAGTGTGTATATTGATATTATACACAAGTATATATACATGTAGATGTTACATGTGTAGTGTGTATATTGATATTATACACAAGTATATATACATGTAGATATGTTACATGTGTAGTGTGTATATTGGTATTATACACAAGTATATATGATACATGTGTAGTGTGTATATTGATATTTTACACAAGTATATATGATACATGTGTAGTGTGTATATTTATATTATACACAAGTATATATGATACATGTGTAGTGTGTATATTGATATTATACACAAGTATATATGATACATGTGTAGTGTGTATACTGATATTATACACAAGTATATATGATACATGTGTAGTGTGTATATTGATATTATACACAAGTATATATACATGTAGATATGTTACATGTGTAAATTGATATATACACAAGTATATATACTTTTGTATACTGATATTATACACAAGTATATATACATGTAGATATGTTACATGTGTAGTGTGTATATTGGTATTATACACAAGTATATATACATGTAAATGTGTTACATGTGTAGTGTGTATATTGATATATACACAAGTATATATACATGTAGATATGTTACATGTGTATATTGATATCATACACAAGTATATATACATGTAGATATGTTACATGTGTAGTGTGTATATTGATATCATACACAAGTATATATACATGTAGATATGTTACATATGTAGTGTGTATATTGATATTATACACAAGTATATATACATGTAGATATGATACATGTGTAGTGTGTATATTGATATTATACACAAGTATATATACATGTAGATATGTTACATGTGTAGTGTGTATATTGATATCATACACAAGTATATAGCCATGTAGATATGTTACATGTGTAGTGTGTATATTTATATTATACACAAGTATATATAGATGTAGATATGTTACATGTGTAGTGTGTATATTGATATTATACACAAGTATATATAGATGTAGATATAATACATCAAATAACATCATAATTGACAATATACACAGAAATTGAAGAGAGACTGTGTTACACTGTCTTCTGTAATCAGTAAAGTAATCCATGATACATTAAAATAAGACAATATTATATATAAACTGCATTAGGAGAAAATTAGTGATGGAAATATAAACCTTATATAACGATGTAAATCTATGGATGTTTATAAGTGATGTAATAAGTGTTATGATATAACGGACACTGACTGGAAGTATTGACATTTGAAAATTTAAAAGAAGTGAATCTTAAAATAATCAATCATTATATATAAGAATATCTTAAAATCTTCCAATGTAATTCTATATGAGTTAATGGAGGCACATGGCTTAGTGGTTAGAACATTGGCCTTGCAATCGAAAGGTTGTGAGTTCAATTCTCAGACCGGGTGATGTGTTGTTTCCTTGAGCAAGACACTTTATTTCACATTGCTGCAGTTTACTCAGCTGTAGAAATGAGATGATAGGGACTGGGGTCCATATCATTCCACTGTAAAGTGGACGTGTAGGCGCCACGGCAAAAAAGCACCCAACACTCACTGTAAATGAGGTTGGTGTTAGGAAGGGCATTCAGCTGTAGAAATCAAGCCAAATCAGTTCCTGTCCCACCCTTGCAAGCAGGGAAAAGTGGACGTAAAATGATGATGATGATGATTAAGTTACTATCTTAGTAATGAAATAATTTTAATAGATCCCTCAAAATTGTTCATTAATTAATTGAAATATAGTGTTCCTATTTAAATTAAACTCTCCTAACATAATTTTATATAAGAACCTTATGTTAAGTTGCTATCTTAGTAATGAAATAATTAATTATTTTAATAACTCCTCAAAATTCTTCATTAATGAATCCAAAGTCAATGTCTTTCATTAGAAATACAGTAAAGAAAGGGTAAAAATCACTTACCTTTGGTTGGGAAAGTGGTTATTAAAAGACTTACCATTCCTGAGGAGAGTACGTAGTAATCATCCATGGACAGCAGAAGTCCTGGGTATGAGGAGAATGTGATCTTCCTTCCTGGAACTGTCTCTGGAGAGAGAGAGGGTGAGAGATATAGATATATTGATAGATTTATGGATAAATATATTTCTTTATTAGCCACAAGGGCGCACAAGAAAAGGGGACAATACAAAGACACATGCCGGTGATTTTAGATACAATTGTGTACAAAATATGAATCAAACAATTATAACAATCGAAATCTCCAATAGGGGGGAGGTGCCACAAATGGGTTGTTTAATACCCCGTAGATAGAACAACCCTCAACTTCAGGAGCGTGTTGTGCAAGTGCTCCTTTCTTCCTTTTGCTCTCTTCTTCAACCTACAGGCTTATATACAGAGAAGGCCCAATCACTCGGGCCATTTTCACTTCATTCACCCACCTTTCAGTAACTTTACTGGGGTGCAGTGCCTCTCTCTCCACCCTGATTCTCATTCTAAAGTGATATCTAAAGAAGGGAATGAGTTGTTGTCCGGAGAGAAAGGCATCTGTCCTCAGTCCTCTCAATCTCGTCCACCATATAACCTCTTTCCCCATAGCCACCGTACAGAGGAAAACCGCCTCTCTTTCGTTTTTGAAAGAAGTTGGCGGTTTGATCCTTACTATGGACTTGGCAGTCAACTGGATTTGTCCCATACGCGACAGCAGTTGTTCTGCGTAGTTCCACAGGTTGCTTACGCCCGGGCAGTGTACAATTGCGTACAGGATGGTTTCAATGTCCTGCTCGCATCTTGGACAGGTCCTCTTGGAAGGATCCCTGCTGGGGCGTCCGTGCCTGTAGATCTTGTCTCGAACTGGTAGAGTTTCTTGGAAGCACTGCCAGGCCAGGGACCTCTGGAAGTTGTTAATAGGTCCCGGGCGGAAAGTTCTACCGAAAAGACTGGTGAGCTCATCGTCTTTGACGCCTAGAGTCTCCCCGAGCATGTCGTCGCCCTTGTGACATACTAACCCTCTATAGAATGTCGAAGTGGAATCTCCACTGATTGCTGTGCCCACTTGACAGAGGACTGTGAGCGCCTGAGCGCATTCAATGTGCCAGGCACCCATCTTCTTCGGTCTCCACTTGACTCAGGACTGCAGCTCCATCAGCGAGACATGTTGCGGTGGTCGGTGAGGAATACCTGGAGATGCTGTAGCCTCAGCGCATGTTTGCGCATCATTAGCCATGGCATTCCCAGCCCTCCGTTGGAAGAGTGCTGACAGCAGACGGATCTCCTCACCAGTGGAGCCTGCTTCTTCCAAAGGAACTGGAAGAGCATGTGTTCCATCTTGGTGAGGTATTCACGAGGACAAGGCACAATGGTCAAGCGGTAGGAGATGACGGATGCTATGAAAGTGTTTGCCACCTCCGCTCGACCTTTCAAGGATAGTTTGCACTCTGCCCACTTCTGGGTGAGCGCAAATACCTTGGCCGTGACCTCATTCCAGTTTTTCTTCACCTGGAGGTCCGGACCGAACCAGAGCCCGAGCAATTTCACCGGTCCGTCCGTCCAGCGTCCGACGATGTTGTCGGATGGCATCGGTTTGCCTCTCCACGTTCCGAGTTGCAAACCGACAGACTTATCCGGGTTCAGTTTTGCTCCTGTGAATCTTTTGTATTCCTGCAGTAAGTTGCCGAGATTTCCGACATCAATACTGTCACGTCGTCGGCATATGCCGATGACGCTTTCCACAATCCAGGTTCCAACGGGATGCCCTGCAGCAGCTCCAACTTCTGCAGTAGTGGCTCCAGAGTCAGCACGTACAGAATGGACGAGAGAGGGCATCCCTGTCGGATGGAACGCGTGATTGCGAACGGCTCCGATAGGTAGCCGTTCCCCTTGACCATCGAGCAGATGGGAGATATCATCATCATCATCATCGTTTAATGTCTATCTTCCACGCTAGCATGGGTTAGACGGGTTTTGTCCCATTTAGAGGCAAGTTGGGTCGGGTGACCGTGTCTTGCTCAGATAGTATGAGCAGCCGGTTTCAACAGAAAGAGGTGAGGGAATTCTGAGGTAAAGCCTTTACTGTGAAAATACAATAGTATATATAGAGTAATGTAAATGTTATGAGATATTATGTGAGGTAAAGCCTTTACTGTGACAATACAATAGTATATATAGAGTAATGTAAATGTTATGTGAGATATTATGTGAGGTAAAGCCTTTACTGTGAAAATACAATAGTATATATAGAGTAATGTAAATGTTATGTGAGATATTATGTGAGGTAAAGCCTTTACTGTGACAATACAATAGTATATATAGAGTAATGTAAATGTTATGTGAGATATTATGTGAGGTAAAGCCTTTACTGTGAAAATACAATAGTATATATAGAGTAATGTAAATGTTATGTGAGATATTATGTGAGGTAAAGCCTTTACTGTGAAAATACAATAGTATATATAGAGTAATGTAAATGTTATGTGAGATATTATGTGAGGTAAAGCCTTTACTGTGACAATACAATAGTATATATAGAGTAATGTAAATGTTATGTGAGATATTATGTGAGGTAAAGCCTTTACTGTGAAAATACAATAGTATATATAGAGTAATGTAAATGTTATGTGAGATATTATGTGAGGTAAAGCCTTTACTGTGACAATACAATAGTATATATAGAGTAATGTAAATGTTATGTGAGATATTATGTGAGGTAAAGCCTTTACTGTGAAAATACAATAGTATATATAGAGTAATGTAAATGTTATGTGAGATATTATGTGAGGTAAAGCCTTTACTGTGAAAATACAATAGTATATATAGAGTAATGTAAATGTTATGAGATATTATGTGAGGTAAAGCCTTTACTGTGAAAATACAATAGTATATATAGAGTGGTTTCTTTATTTGCCACTAGGGCACAAAAGGTAGGGACAGATACAAGGGGGGAAGTTTACATATAATTAACGAGTACAAAAATATAACAATGAAATAACAACAACAAACGAAGTCCTCAATAGGGAGGGGGCATTAACATGGGTCGCACACACCCCGGAAAAAATGTGTAACCCTTCTCCTCAGGAGCACAAAGAGTAGGTGCCTCCCTCGTCTCCGCTTTTTCCTCTTCTTTCACCTACAGGCTGATATAGAGAGAAGACCCATTCACTCTGGCCATTCTCCCTACTTTCACCCACCTTTCATAAAACTTGCTGGGGTAGAGCACCTCTCTCTCCATTCTGATCCTTCTTTTAAAATGGTATTTGAAAAAGGGGACCAGTTGTTGGCCGGAGAGAAAGGTGTCTGACCTCAGCCCTTTCAGCCTCGTCCACCATACAACTTCTTTAGCCATGGCTACCACACAGAGAAAAACCGCCTCTCCTTCGTTTTTGAAAGGGGGAGGCGGTTTGATCGTGACAATGGACTCGGTGGTCAACCGGATTGGTCCCACCCTCGACAGTAGTCGTTCCACATAGCCCCACAGGTCAGCAATGCCTGGGCAGTGTACGAATGCGTGCGCAACGGTTTCGTCATCATGCACGCATCTCGGACAGATCTTATTCAAAGGATCTCTACCCAGGCTCCCATGCCTGTGGAGCTTGTCTCGAACGGGTAGAGCCCCTCGGTAGCACTGCCAAGCCAGGGACTTTTGGAAGTTGTCCATCGGTCCAGGGCCAAACGTCCTACCGAACAGACTGGCCAGTTCATCTTCCTCCATGCCTAGAGCTTCTCCGAGAGCATCGTCGCACCTGCTGCGTACCAACCCTCTATAGAATGTCGAGGTGGAGTCTCCACTGATTGCCGGGTCCGCTTTCCAGAGGGCCGTGAGCGCCTGGGCACATTCAATGTGCCAGTCGCCCACTTTTCTCGGTCTTTGCTTGACCCAGGATTGCAGCTCGGTGAGCGAGACGAGTCTGGGAAAGGCTCGCCTCACAAACGGGGCCCACACCGGTTGACCGGTGAGGAATACCTGGAGGTGCCGTAGCCTTAATGCGTGTTTACGCATCTGTAGCCACGGCATCCCCAGCCCTCCTTTCGAAGGGTGTTGACAGCAGATGGATCTCCTCACCAAAGGGGTCCGCTTGTTCCAAAGAAATTGGAACAGCGCGCACTCCATTTTGGCGAGTCTTTTCACTGGGCAAGGCACGACGGTCAAGCGGTAGTAGATGACGGATGCTATATAAGTATTCGCCACCTCCGCTCGACCTTTCAGGGATAGTTTGCACTGGGCCCACTTCTGGGTGAGTGCAAACACCCTGGCCGTTACCTCGTTCCAGTTTTTCTCCACCTGGAGGTCTGGTCCGAACCAGACCCCAAGCAGCTTCACCGGGCCCTCCGTCCAGCGTCCGACGACGTCGTTGGAGGGCATCGGTTTGCCTCTCCATGTTCCGAGTTGCAAACCGACGGACTTGTCCCGGTTCAGCTTGGCTCCTGTAAACCTTTCATATTCCTCCAGTAAGGTGCCGATCTCACCGATTTGCGAGGTTTTCGACACCATTACTGTCACGTCATCGGCGTAGGCCGACGCCGCTTTCTGCAATCCCGGTTCCAAAGGGATGCCCTGCAACCGCTCCAACTTCCGCAGTAGTGGCTCAAGAGCCAGCACATACAGTAGGGAGGAGAGAGGGCATCCCTGTCGGATGGATCGCATGATTTGGAACGGCTCCGAGAGGTGGCCGTTCACCTTGACCCTTGAGCAGACGTTGCTGCTGTGCATCGCAGCAATCCAACCCCTGAAAACGGGTCCGAAGCCTGCCGCCGCGAGCACCGCATCCAGGTAACGATGGTCAACCCTATCGAAAGCTTTAGATTGATCCAAGTTGATCAGGGCCCCACCAAAGCCGGGTTCATTCCCTACCCTCTCTATGATGTATCGCATAAGGTGGAGATTGTCGTGAATGGACCTGGACGGGATTGCGCATGTCTGCGCTTCTCCCACCAGGTTTCCAACGACAAGCGCCAACCTCTTCGCTAACACCTTGGCCAAAATCTTTAACTCTGTATTTAGCAGAGTTATGGGCCTGAAGTTACTTATGTCATCCCCCTTGTTCTCATCCTTCCTCACCAGCGTAACTACGCCCTTGGTCACAGAACTGGGAATTCTCCCGTTCTGCTGCCAGTTGCAGTAGACCGCTTCGAGGATATCGGAGAACAAGTCCGGCATCGCTACATATAGCTCGTATGGTAGACCATCGAGACCCGGGGATTTGCGTTTGCCGCATTGGCTCAGCGCCGCCCCTATCTCAGCAGCTGAAATCGTCCTTTCGCAGGACTTCGCCTCCGCGTCCGAGAGGCGCGGCAGACCGTCGAGGTATGGATTGAAATCCATAGTCTCACCCGGCGCGCCGCCCCTCTCGAACAGTCGTGCAAAGTGCCGCTGAAAGGCCGCACACATCTGCCCAGGTTCAAGGATCACACGCCCATCCTGGTCCTTCAAAGACCGAATCGTGGACTTGTTCCCACTTTTTGCCTCTGTCACTCGGGCCCAGCTTACAGCTTTGGCTCCCTCATTACCCAGAGCACGTATTTTACTCCTGACAACGCAGCCTTCATGCTTCACCTCAAAGAACTGGTCTAAGGCCATTCTTGATGCCAGCACGCCGGCTACATTGCCACTCCTAATCGCCTCTTCTACTCTATCTACTAATTCCCTTTCCGTCTTGTTCCTATCCCTTGCTAATTCCTGACTAAAACCTATCGATTCTATTCTAATTGCTCTCTTAAGAGAGCTCCACCACCTGTTGTTGACAATTGCCCCTGTCAAATTCTGCTTAACTAACGTGCTAATCCGTTTACTGTAAGCTTTGCTTCTCGGTAAGGACAAGTTCAGCTTCCAGTAACCGGGTCCCTGTCTATGGGTTCTATCAAGGTTGGCTATGCAGGTCACTAACTTGTGATCCGAATAGTCAACCATGAACATTTTTGGACAGCTAAATGTGTCCCTATCGTTCTCTCTAACTAGGACCCTATCTAGGTACGACCTAGATGTTCCACTGCGATTGGTCCACGTCCATAGTGGTACAGTCGGAAAATCTAGTCGATATCTATCGGCCAGGTCAAATCGGCCGATTAACCTTTTGAGGCTTTTACACCCCCCCCCCTCTATTGGCACATGCCCCTACATAGTCCCAACGTGCATCCAGGATACCATTCCAGTCCCCCACTAAAAGCAAGGAGCGGGACGTTCCCAGAAAAGTTTCCAGACGTTGGAAGTATTCCGGCCGCGCTGCCCAAAAAGGGGCGTACACAGCTATTAGTCTAAGGGCTCCACTTTCACTACTGCCGACGTCTAAAACCACCAGTCGACCCTCCGGGTCCAGGTGCACCTTCTGTATGGCGAGGCCCAGGTGTTTTCGCAGCAGAACGACAACTCCACCCCCACCCCCCGGTTGACAGAGAGATGCGAAGATCTCAAAGTCGTCGAAGAGGGGCGCCAGTTGGTGCTCGCTGCTGATCCTGGACTCGCAAATAGCCATTACATCCATTCTATGTGACCTGAGATCGTTTAAAAGTTTGCCTTGTTTCCAAGACAGTCCCAGGCCACGTACATTCAGAAACCCAACTCTTATATCAGCCATGTTGGTTAAAAGAGGAAGGACCTACCTGTTCGGCTCCTGAGGAGCAGGTTGCACAATATCCATGGGCGTATTGGAGGGGTTGTTTGGTGGGGTGTTGTTCTGTGGTGGAGTGGGGGTGTTTGGTGAGGTGTGGGTGGGGAAACGTTTCAAGAGGACGCGGTTATAGGGTCGAGTACATGTTTTCCCCACGTCCTCAGGAAAGTTCTCTCTTAGTTTTGCATAGGTGTCCATTGGGAGTCTTATCATTTTTAAATGCGGTTTGTTGGCCGCGCTTGCAAAGAATTGCCCTTCAGTTTCCACCAAAGGGTCTTTGTGTATTGTTTTTACTAGTTCTTTGTTATTTGTGTTAATGTATGTATACTGTTTTATTTGTGTTGTGTTTGTTTGTTGTTCTTGTGTGTGCTTACGTTTTGTTGTATGTGTTATGTTTTGGGGTGGGGCGGATTTTGTTTGTTCTGTTTGTTTTGTTTTTGTTGGTGGTTGTGTGTTTGTTTCGTTTATGTTCGAGTGGTGCTTTCTTTTTTTCCTTTTTACAGGTTGGAAGGGTTCCCCCTCTTCGTCACTAGGTGCCGTTTCCGCTGGGTCCTCGTCCGTGCTGTCGGGTAGTGGTGTATTTTGGGGTTTTGTTGTATTTGTGTGTGTTTTGGGAGTTGTTTTGGGTGGGGCCGTGTCTTGTGTTATTTTTCCCTGTTGTTTTTGTTGTTGTTGTGGTGGTGGTGGTGGAGGTGGTGGTGGTGGTGGTGGTGGCGGTGGTGGTGTGTGGGGTGTAGGCAAAAGAGCCTTTTTTTTTGTCAATTGAGGACAAGCAGCCCTTAGATGACCCCTGCTTGAACAGTAGTAACATATGGGCCTCCTACCCTCGGCTGAAATATATATAAATGTTTCTCCATCGAGGGACACCCTCTGTGGTATTCTAGCGATTCGTTCTGGTCTCATTTGGACCAGAACCTCCACGCTCAAACCGCCGAAAACGTCTGTGGTGACTTCTCCTACTGAGAGGATTCCGTCCTCGTCTTCTAAAAATCCTGTTAGTACCCAGGAAATGCATGCATTTGGCCGGATTCCGGAGACCCTTATCTTCTGCGTTCTTTTCCCTAAATATGTGGGGAAAAATGTATATATCTTGGAAATAATTGGTGCCACAGAGTATTTCCTGGCCGTCAATTGATCCTTCATTAGGACCGTTATATTCCCATAGAGTGGCCCTTTTTGTATGAACGATATATCACTCCACACATTTTTTAGGACCAGCTCAATCTCTTTTTGGGATAATTGAGTTGGTTTCCTTGTTATGTTGGAAATTGTTCTGAAAGATATCGTTCTTAGCGTCGTGTCTCTTTTGATTTCTTGTGGGGAGGTGATTGTGAAGTCTCCTCCTTCTTTGAAAGTTACATACTGTTTTGCTTCCTTCATCTTTTCTCTCAGAGTTGTAATGTCCAGTTGCTTGCAGGTTTGTGTTTTCCGGACCGCCTGTGCAAAGGAGGTACCAGTAGTGGGTTCACTTTGTTTGGTGTTATCGTTATTTTTTCCTTGGTTGGTGTTGTGACTATTGCTGTTATTGTCGTTGATGTTTTTGTCTGCGTTTATGTGACTTTCTGGGTTTTCACCCATTTCTACAAATTTTTCTTTTAATTCCGTGTTCCATGTTTCTTTTGCAGAAGTGAGGAGGGAAGACTTAGAGCCTTGTGCTTCTAGCTTCTCTGTATCACCTTTCTTAGGGGGCGTGGCTTTCACGTTAGGATGAGATGTGAAAATTCCGTCCATTTCTATTAGTTTGCCGTAATAAATTTTTAACTGGAAAATTCGCCCCAAAAAGGGGCGAAAATAAATAAACTCAAAGTTTGACGACCAAGGCAAGGGGTTAACGTATATTACAGTATAAAAAAATTAATCAAAACTCACTTTTTGAGTAAGTAAATCCGACTCGGTAGCCGAGCTTGTTCACACACGTCAACACACGTCTCTCGTATACGAGATGTTATGTGAGATATTATGTGAGGTAAAGCCTTTACTGTGACAATACAATAGTATATATAGAGTAATGTAAATGTTATGTGAGATATTATGTGAGGTAAAGCCTTTACTGTGAAAATACAATAGTATATATAGAGTAATGTAAATGTTATGTGAGATATTATGTGAGGTAAAGCCTTTACTGTGACAATACAATAGTATATATAGAGTAATGTGAATGTTATGTGAGATATTATGTGAGGTAAAGCCTTTACTGTGAAAATACAATAGTATATATAGAGTAATGTAAATGTTATGTGAGATATTATGTGAGGTAAAGCCTTTACTGTGAAAATACAATAGTATATATAGAGTAATGTAAATGTTATGAGATATTATGTGAGGTAAAGCCTTTACTGTGAAAATACAATAGTATATATAGAGTAATGTAAATGTTATGTGAGATATTATGTGAGGTAAAGCCTTTACTGTGAAAATACAATAGTATATATAGAGTAATGTAAATGTTATGTGAGATATTATGTGAGGTAAAGCCTTTACTGTGAAAATACAATAGTATATATAGAGTAATGTAAATGTTATGAGATATTATGTGAGGTAAAGCCTTTACTGTGAAAATACAATAGTATATATAGAGTAATGTAAATGTTATGTGAGATATTATGTGAGGTAAAGCCTTTACTGTGAAAATACAAAAGTATATATAGAGTAATGTAAATGTTATGTGAGATATTATGTGAGGTAAAGCCTTTACTGTGAAAATACAATAGTATATATAGAGTAATGTAAATGTTATGTGAGATATTATGTGAGGTAAAGCCTTTACTGTGAAAATACAATAGTATATATAGAGTAATGTAAATGTTATGAGATATTATGTGAGGTAAAGCCTTTACTGTGAAAATACAATAGTATATATAGAGTAATGTAAATGTTATGTGAGATATTATGTGAGGTAAAGCCTTTACTGTGAAAATACAATAGTATATATAGAGTAATGTAAATGTTATGTGAGATATTATGTGAGGTAAAGCCTTTACTGTGAAAATACAATAGTATATATAGAGTAATGTAAATGTTATGAGATATTATGTGAGGTAAAGCCTTTACTGTGAAAATACAATAGTATATATAGAGTAATGTAAATGTTATGTGAGATATTATGTGAGGTAAAGCCTTTACTGTGAAAATACACTAGTATATATAGAGTAATATAAATGCTAAATGGTGGAAGAACATCTCAAAAACTTGACAAACCAGTGTCACTGGTCAGAGGTTGCTGGTCTAATACTCACCCTTGGAGCCTGGCAAGATATGGTAGCCAAAGTCGTAGCTCTTCAATATTCTCAACATACTGCTGTAGACGTTCCATGTGTCGTGAGCAATATAGATGTCTTCATTGCCTGGCAACACCTTAACCAGGGCCGAGCAGGACCCAGAACCTAACGGAGACTGGTACTGAGTTGTTGTGATATCTAGGGCCTTCTTGATGTCTTCAAGTTCTGGGAAAAACTGGTCCCAACTGTTGTGATGATGGTGATGATGGTGGCAGAGAAAGAGAAAAAGAAGAAAGTGAGAGATAAAGAATATATATACGGGATAACAGATTATTGTTATAGGTAGTCCACTTAGGTGTAGTCCAGTTAGGGTACTCCGAGTAGTGGATGATATCAACGCTTGGCTAAGTCTGACTCAACAAGGTGTTTCCATAGTGATGCTGCGAGTACGCGGTGATTTCTATGTTGTAAACAGTTGGAGTAATGATAAATCAGGAAAGACGAGTGACACGGTTTGCTATACAAAAAAGGTTTTTAATCTCATTGCTGACAATTGTTTCTCTGAACTGGTAGGTCTAGAGATCGCTACCCGCTTGTTTTCACGTCATTCGATCACCAATAAATAGTTATAACCAATCAATTCATCAGAGCTAGCGAGAATGAAGGGAATACACAGGCATGGCTTCTATATATAGTAGTAATGGCATTCAATCAGAACAATAACAACAATACTAACAATGCTAGCAATAAATTATTTGAAATAATCACAACATCAATCTAAGTAAGACATATAGTATATCTACGACTTTAGCATGTAAAACGAGCTGACATGAGGCAGATGTATGAAATTGACATGTAAAAGCTGTCATGGATGTATTATATATAGTGTAGAGATAAGCTGGTGGCTTTAAACAATGTACCATTTCCTTTACCGTAGATCTGGTGACCGTAAGAATTATTTATTATCTGACAAATGAAATGTTTATCATTGTCGTGAGGATAGTAATATTTGTGGTGTGAGGTGGATTCAATATTTATGTGGTCTATATTAGATGAAGGGGTTGTTAGTTCGAATAATAGGTTGTTTATCTTTCACATCATCAATAACATACATGTATAAGATAACATTAACAGAGTAGCAATATAATAGGTAAGTTAATACAGAGGTTAAGGAGGCTATATATATATATATATATATGTATATATATATATATATATATATATATATATATATATATATATATATATATATATATATATATATATATATAAGAGAAAACATGCTGACTACAATTATAACAGGAGGAAGGTGATGTTTTACTGTAGTAGTATTCTGAAAATGTACTTGGATTTAGGTTCATTTGTTGAGAGTCAAGGGTGAGGAAGTTGTGTTGACAGCAGCTGAGTATATATATATATATATATATGTATATATACTAGCCAAATTACCCGCACCTTGCTACGTTTCACACATTTTTTTATAAGAAAATGATGATTGATTTTAAATCACTGATATAATTTATGGAGAAAAACTCCATTAGGGTGTCTTAATATTATTGAAATTTGCTGAAATTTTGTAAATAGGCATCTTATCTTGTTATTTACCTATGGTTTAAATTTCATATAAATCTAAGGGAAAAAATTCTCAGCAGGGGTTCCCAGCGGGGGTTTGTGCCCATTGATTAAAATGAAATATACTTATCCAAGTACCCTGGGCAATGTAGTTTCAGAATATATATGGTTATGGGGGTCTATCTCCAAAACCATAGGAGGAGTTTGTGAACAAACAAACAAACAGACAGGAACTACAACTTTATATCATCATCATCATCATTTTACGTCCGTTCTTCCACGCTAGCATGGATTAGACGGGTTGTCCTGTTGTGGGCAGTGTCCGGTCGGCTGACCTTGTCTTGCTTATATGAGAACTGATTCTGGCTTGATTTCTACAGCCGAATCTCCTTCCTAACACCAACTGAGTAATTTTTGTTGTGACACCTACACAACCACTTTACAGTGTGGACTGGGTAATTTTTGTAGTGACACCTACATGACCACTTTACAGTGTAGACTGGGTAATTTTTGTAGTGACACCTACATGACCACTTTACAGTGTGGACTGGGTTCTATTTGTTGTGACACCTACATGACCACTTTACAGTGTGGACTGGGTCCATTTTGTTGTGACACCTACATGACCACTTTACAGTGTGGACTGGGTACTTTTTGTTGTGACACCTACACAACCACTTTTTGTCATGTCACCTACAGGCGCATGGCTTAGTGGTTAGAGCATTGGGCTTGCAATCGAAAGGTTGTGAGTTCAATTCTCGGACCGGGTGATGTGTTGTGTCCTTGAGCATGGCGCCAAAGGTCTTGATCCAGTGTCATTGTCTTAGAGAGGTGTAGGTGAGCAAGGTTCTTTGAGTCACAAATGCTCCCTACTTCCCAGATAACTAACAGTGACTACATAACAACAACAAAGATAAATTCACCTCCCGTCTCCAGGCAAGCTCTCCTCTTTATTTCAGACATGGAAGACCAAGACCAACATAATTTCGTCCTCTACAGCCCTCCCTGTGCCCCCATCTCATCCTTACTCCCACCCTGTGCCCCCATCTCATCCTTACTCCCTCCCTGTGCCCCCATCCCATCCTTACTCCCTCCCTGTGGCCCCCTCCCATCCTTACTCCCTCCCTGTGCCCCCTCCCATCCTTACTCCCTCCCTGTGCCCCCCTCCCATCCTTACTCCCTCCCTGTGCCCCCTCCCATCCTTACTCCCTCCCTGTGCCCCCTCCCATCCTTACTCCCTCCCTGTGGCCCCCTCCCATCCTTACTCCCTCCCTGTGCCCCCTCCCATCCTTACTCCCTCCCTGTGCCCCCTCCCATCCTTACTCCCTCCCTGTGCCCCCTCCCATCCTTACTCCCTCCCTGTGCCCCCCTCCCATCCTTACTCCCTCCCTGTGCCCCCCTCCCATCCTTACTCCCTCCCTGTGCCCCCTCCCATCCTTACTCCCTCCCTGTGCCCCCTCCCATCCTTACTCCCTCCCTGTGGCCCCCTCCCATCCTTACTCCCTCCCTGTGGCCCCCTCCCATCCTTACTCCCTCCCTGTGCCCCCCTCCCATCCTTACTCCCTCCCTGTTCCCCCTCCCATCCTTACTCCCTCCCTGTGCCCCCCTCCCATCCTTACTCCCTCCCTGTGGCCCCCTCCCATCCTTACTCCCTCCCTGTGCCCCCCTCCCATCCTTACTCCCTCCCTGTGGCCCCCTCCCATCCTTACTCCCTCCCTGTGCCCCCCTCCCATCCTTACTCCCTCCCTGTGGCCCCCTCCCATCCTTACTCCCTCCCTGTGCCCCCCTCCCATCCTTACTCCCTCCCTGTTCCCCCTCCCATCCTTACTCCCTCCCTGTGCCCCCCTCCCATCCTTACTCCCTCCCTGTGGCCCCCTCCCATCCTTACTCCCTCCCTGTGCCCCCCTCCCATCCTTACTCCCTCCCTGTGGCCCCCTCCCATCCTTACTCCCTCCCTGTGCCCCCCTCCCATCCTTACTCCCTCCCTGTGGCCCCCTCCCATCCTTACTCCCTCCCTGTGCCCCCCTCCCATCCTTACTCCCTCCCTGTGGCCCCCTCCCATCCTTACTCCCTCCCTGTGCCCCCCTCCCATCCTTACTCCCTCCCTGTGGCCCCCTCCCATCCTTACTCCCTCCCTGTGCCCCCCTCCCATCCTTACTCCCTCCCAGCAGCATATATTTATCCGGAGTAGTATTATAATAATAATTGTTTCTACTTTAGGCACAAGGCCAGCAATTACCCCAGTGTATTACTGGTACTTTATTTTATCAACCCTGTAATAACTGTTTCTACTTTAGGCACAAGGCCAGCAATTACCCCAGTGTGTTACTGGTACTTTATTTTATAAACCCTGTAATAACTGTTTCTACTTTAGGCACAAGGCCAGCAATTACTCAGTGCATTACTGGTACTTTATTTTATCAACCCCCGTAAGGATGAAAGGCAAAGTTAACCTCGTCGGGATTTGAACTCAGATCATAAAGGGAGGTAACTCTATGCGTCAAAGCATGGCGTCCGACCCTCTACCGATACTGCCAATCCACGGCCCTTTATTATTATACTAATGATTGCGCACAAGGCCAGCAATTTTGGGGGAGGGGAAAGTCGATTAAATCTACCCCAGTGCGTAACTGGTACTTTATTTTTACCTTTCATCCTTGCGGGGTCGATAAAATAAAGTACCAGTAATGCACTGGAGTAATTGCTGGCTTTATGCCAAAAGTAGAAACAATTATTTCATGTGTATATATATATATATATATATATAACGGAGGAAATGTGGTAAGGAACCAGGTGGACCATAATGCACCAAAGTACTCAATACTTAGGGTAGTAGAGTGGGTAATAGGAATGAGTAGGACCCCGACGGCTGAGCTCAAGCCGTTTCGATGGCTAATTCTGGACTAAATTATTTCGACGGCTAATTCTGGACAGTTATTTAGTCCAGAATTAGCCGTCGATACGGCTTGAGCTCAGCCGTCGGGGTCCTACTCGTTCCTATATATATATATATTTATATATATCATCATCATCATCATTTTACGTCCGCTTTTCCCTGCTTGCAAGGGTGGGACAATATATATATATACAGTTTACTCAGCTGTAGAAATGAGATGATAGGGACTGGGGTCTCTATCATTCCACTGCAAAGTGGTCGTGGAGGTGCCACGGCAAAAAAGCACCTAGCACTCACTGTAAATGAGGTTGGTGTTAGGAAGGGCATCCAGCTGTAGAAATCAAGCCAGAATCAGTTCCCGTCCCACCCTTGCAAGCATGTAAAAAGCGGACGTAAAATGAAATGATGATGATGATGATGATACTAAAAGTCTAAAGTCTGTTTTAAGCCAGAAGGCTCATTTGGCTGTCGCCTATCCCAGTTTCATGGTGTGAAGTGACTGAGAGTACAAGACTCCCCCCTGGACAAGATGCCAGTCCATCACAGGGTTTATCCTCTAGTTATTACTGGTACTCATTTTCAGCTGAGAATACTGGAGCAATGTGAAATGAAGTGTTTTGCTCAATAATTGTGCTCATAATTTGGCATCAATAATATATTGGTTGGATGCCCTTCCTAACACTAGCACCACTTTACAGCATGGACTGGGTGGTTTTATTGTGCCACTGGCACTAGAGAGGTTGTCTTACTGGACTCAGGGGCCCTCTCCACGCCATACTTTGGCATGGTTCTTAATAGCTGAATGTTACTACCATTACCTCCACGTTACAGCATGGACCAGGTGCTTTTATTCGTGCCACCAGCATTAGGGAAGTCGTCTTACTGGACTTAGGGGGCTTTTCCTAAACGTGTGTATATATATATATATATACACATATATATATCAACAAGATCCTAGACATCATTTGCTTAACGAGTTGGGTGGAGCTTGTCAAATTGGTCTTTCCAATTACTAATACTCTCTATCGGTCGTAACTCCATGTAGAAGGAGCAACGTGAAATAAAGTGTCTTGCTCAAGGACATAATGCATCGCCCGGTCCTAGAACTGAAATCACAACCTCACGATTGCAAATCCAATTCCCTAACCACTCAGCCACACGCCTTCACACACACACATATATATATATATATATATAACGAAGGAAATGCGGTAAGGAACCAGATGGACCATAACGCACCAAAGTACTCAATACTTAGGGTAGTAGAGTGGGTAATAGGAATGAGTAGGACCCCGACGGCTGAGCTGAAGCCGTTTCGACGGCTAATTCTGGACTAAAAATGAACTTTTTTAGTCCAGAATTAGCCGTCGAAACGGCTTGAGCTCAGCCGTGGGGGTCCTACTCGTTCCTATATATATATATATATATCATCACCGTTTTACGTTCGTTCTTCCACGATAGCATGGGTTAGACGGGTTGTCCTGTTGTGGGCAGTGTCTGGTCGGTTGACCATGCCTTGCTCATACAGGAAATGATTTTGGCTTGATTTCTACAGCTGGATGCCCTTCCTAACACCAACCTCATTTACAGTGAGTGCTGGGTGCTTTTTTGCCGTGGCACCTCCACGACCACCTTGCAGTGGGGGGGGGGGGCATATTGTCTATATGCTTCAGCTTGTACCCATGGGAGGTTGGGTACTCTGTATTACTGTGTGACGCCAGAGGTCACGGTCGCGTGTCATCGCCTTTGAGAGGTGTAATTGGGTAAGGTCGGCTTTTGTCACCTCATCCCCAAGATGACCTGTATATATATATTATCATCATTTCATTTTACGTCCACTTTTCCCTGCTTGCAAGGGTGGGACGGGAACTGATTCTGGCTTGATTTCTACAGCTGGATGCCCTTCCTAACACCAACCTCATTTACAGTGAGGGCTGGGTGCTTTTTTGCCGTGGCACCTCCACGACCACTTTACAGTGAGTGCTGGGTGCTTTTTTGCTGTGGCACCTCCACGACCACTTTACAGTGTGGGCTGGGTGCTTTTTTGCCGTGGCACCTCCACGACCACTTTGCAGTGGAATGATAGGGACCCCAGTCCCTATCATCTCATTTCTACAGCTGAGTAAACTGGAGCAATGTGAAATAAAGTGTCTTGCTCAAGGAAACAACACATCACCCGGTCTGAGAATTGAACTCACAACCTTTTGATTGCAAGGCCAAAAGGTTGTGATATATATATATATATATATATATATATATATATATATATATGTATATATATATGTGTATATAACGAGAGAAAGAGAGAGAGGGGCGAGAGAAAGAGAGATAGAGGAAGAAAAAAGTTAATAATTACTAGAGTTCTGGTAGACATCCTTGACATATGTTTTTAGTGTGGTATACAGATATCATGCCATCCAGTTGGTATAGATATAGGTTGACCTGTTGAGAGAGAGACAGTTATATACATATATATATATATAGTTTATGTACATTTTTTCTTCTAACTTCTATTTTGTACCTAATTCCGTGTAGTTAACTATTTGTCTAGTCAATTTCTACAGGGTAGAAGGAATATTAGGTAAATATCAGGGAGCTGTACATCGTGGAAAAGAAACTGTATCATTTGTCTATTATTTCTTCATAAGTACATTTTAAACTTATAGCCTCGTTTAAATGATTTATTGTGTGGTTGATTTATACTGATTGGGAGAAGAAATACTGTATCATCATCATCATCATCATCGTTTAACATCCATCTTCCAGGCTTGCATGGGTTTGGCCGGGAGTTTTCCCACTTGAGGCAAGAGTGGTTGTCTTGCTCGCATAGGACTGTCTGGCGGGTTTTATACAGCTGGATGCCCTTCCTAACACCAACCACGTTTACAGTGTGGGGCTGGGAGGTTTTTACCGTGTTGCCTACACAGCCACATTACAGCGTGGACTGTCTGGCGGGTTTTCTACAGCTGGATGCCCTTCCTAACACCAACCACATTTACAGTGTGGAACTGGGAGGTTTTTACCGTGTTGCCTACATGGCCACATTACAGCGTGGACTGTGTGTTTTTTGTCGTGACACCTACACAATCTCATTTGTTTCGGCCTGGATGTTGTGGCACCAACATAACTTTACATTGAAAGGGGCGGTGTGGATAGGGTGGGGGTGGTGGGACGGGGGTGTATTTTGTTAGAGATGCCTACTGACTGTAGTAGGTTTTACTTTGTATTTAGGTAAGGCGGGTCTTCTCTATTACTGAGTACCGCCAAAGGTCTCGGTCCAGTGACATTGTCTTGGAGAGGTGTAAGTGTGTATATTTACTAATGATTCTTTGGACTTACATTTATATATATTGCTTTGATTATTAATTATTTAATTAATTCTTCATTGAGCCACACCGTGAATGGTTACCAAAAACATATATATATATAACTTTGTCTAATTTTTATATATATACCCTTTAAATTTTATATATATACTCCCGTAAGGTTGAGTAAAACTTTAGGCAGTATTCGGCTGCGCTTTCTAGCAACCAGTCTACTCGCCGACAGGCACCAATCACAAACTTTCTGCCTTGACCACTGGCCACATGATGGTTCTTAGCCATTTTGAATTCATTTCTGGCAGGGATCATGGTAGAAAAATCTTAGTCCAGTCTGGGGTATCTCCTGATGAGTTCCAAGCCTCGTGGATTTTTCCAAGACTGGGTATATCCCAAAAGCGGAACGAAATCACCGGTGGTAGAGACTATGAGAATTTTGGTAAAATTTATGTGCATTTTTTCTTCTAACTTCGATTTTGTACCTAATTCCGTGTAG
>CAXHJY010001105.1:212500-215000 GCA_964016885.1 Eledone cirrhosa
ATTCTAGGCCGTGCTTCCATGTTTGGAATTTCTTCTCTAGCTCGGCCATTGATTCAGCTATGAGCGTTAGATCATCTGCGTATAGGAGTTCCCATGGGCAGCCGGTCTTGAACTCCACTGTTATAGCCTGAAGGGCAATAATAAATAGTAGGGGGCTAAGAACAGAGCCCTGATGAACACCAACTTTTACGCTAAACTCTTCACTATATTCGTTGTTAATTCTAACCTTGCTGACTGTTTCTTTATACATGGCTTGTATAGCTCTCACAAGCCATTCATCAACACCTAGTTTTCTAAGAGCCCACCAGATAATGGAACGGGGGACTCTGTCGAAGGCTTTCTTCAAGTCGACGAAAGCTAAGTATAGGGGTTTACTTTTAGCTAGGTACTTCTCCTGTAGTTGTCGTACAATGAAAAGAGCATCTGTGGTACTTTTGCCTGACACAAACCCGAACTGCATTTCATCTAGATCAATTCTCTCTCTGATTAGTTGCTCTATTACTTTTTCCGTGACCTTCATGACCTGGTCGATTAATTTAATGCCTCTATAGTTACTCCTATCTAGGGCATCTCCTTTACCCTTATAACAGTTAACGATGATGCTGCTACGCCAGTCCTTCGGAACAATCCCATTCTGTATGACTTGGTTGACTATCCGGGTGACCATGGTGTGTCCCACCGTACCAGATGCCTTCAGCATCTCGGCAACTATTTCCGAAGGCCCAGCCGCCTTACCCGTCTTCATATCTTTGATTGCCTAACTTATTATACTACCCTCGACTAACACTGCTGGTCCCCCTATTGGGTCAATGTGGGGGAGACTGTCTTTCTCCCATTTATTCTCCTCATTTAGTAGCCTTTCATAGTGACACTTCCAAGCTACCTTCTTATCAGCGTCGGTGATGGCAAGTACGCCGTCATCATTAAGTACACACTTCTCCCCGACAATATCACGGTTTTCCTTGACACATTGCCTAGCAATCCTGAACACCTCACGTTTTTGGTCCTCGCGTTGTAGAACATGCTTGAACTTTCTTTCCTCTGCTTCCCTTCTTGCGAAGTACACTTGTCTCCTAGCTTCCCTCCTGGCCACTTGATAGTCTTCTCTACTTCCCCCATCCCGCCATACTTTCCAAGCCTGCTTTTTGGCCTTAATTGACCCCTCCACCTTACTGTTCTACCACCATGTTACTCTCCTCCTGCCTACAGGCCTGCTCCAGCCACAGACTTAGTCTGCCGCCATCAGCAGGTTTGCTTTCAGGAATTCCCACTGTTCCTCTACCTTGTACGACTCTAATTGTTCTTCCTTACTGTCGAAAGCATCAAGTAGTATACTTTTGAATTTATTTCTGGCTGTGGGGTCCTTTAGCTTCCATATTGTTCTCCTGAGGATAGTCCTCTTCTGTTGTCTAGTACGTCTCGTCCTGACTATTAGGTCGCTAATTATCAGTCTATGTTGGGAGGTGCATTCTTCATGGGGGAGGGATTTAGTGTTTACAACAGACACTCTGTCACGTCTTCTGGTAAGGATATAATCTACCTGGCTTGTGTGTTCCCCCGATCTATAGGTGATCAGGTGATTGTCACGTTTTTTGAAGTTAGTGTTACAGATAGTTAGGTTATTTGCGTCACAGAATTCCAGGATTCTGGAGCCTTCCTCGTTTCTAGTACCAAACCCATAGCCTCCATGGACTTCGTCGTAGCCGTCACAATGTTGTCCAACGTGACCATTTAGGTTGCCTGCAATAATTATATAGTCACTGTCGGTTATTTATATATATATATATATATATATGTGTATGTATATATATATATATATATATATGTGTATGTATATATATATATATGTGTATGTATATATATATATATGTGTATGTATATATATATATATGTGTATGTATATATATATATATATATGTGTGTGTGTATATATATATATGTGTGTGTGTATATATATATATATATGTGTGTGTATATATATATATATATATATATGTGTATGTATATATATATATATATATATATATATATGTGTATATATATATATATATATATATATATATATGTGTGTATATATATATATATATATATGTGTGTGTGTCATCATCATCATCATCATCATTTTACGTCCACTTTTCCCTGCTTGCAAGGGTGGGACGGGTCTTATTCAGCACAGCATCTCTCCACTCGTCACGGTCCCTCGTCATCTCCACCGTGAGCTTCAATGATCTGAGGTCTGTTCTCACCACCTCCGCCCATGTTTTTCGTGGTCTACCTCTACCACGTCTTCCTTCAACTGGCATTTCCTGGAACTTCTTCACCCATCGGTCATCCTCCATGCACATCACATGTCCATACCACCTCAGTCTCCTCTCCCGTACACTACATTCTATCCCTCTCAGACACAGTTTCTCTCTCAACACATTTATGCTGGGTCGTTCACGCACATTTACACTGCACATCCAACGGAGCATGCTTGCCTCATTTCTCTCCAGCCGTC
>CAXHJY010001105.1:220000-255000 GCA_964016885.1 Eledone cirrhosa
TTTATCTAAAAACCTTCCATCATAGTTTTATGTAAGAACCTTTGTTAAGTTATGTTCCAAACACCAACAGTGTCTTTCATTAGAAATATGGTAATGAAAGGGTTAAAGTGTTTATATTTATCTAAAACCTTCCATCATACTTTTATGTAAGAACCTTTGTTAAGTTATGTTCCAAACACCAACAGTGTCTTTCATTAGAAATATGGTAATGAAAGGGTTAAAGTGTTTATATTTATCTAAAAACCTTCCATCATAATTTTATGTAAGAACCTTTGTTAAGTTATGTTCCAAACACCAACAGTGTCTTTCATTAGAAATATGGTAATGAAAGGGTTAAAGTGTTTATATTTATCTAAAAACCTTCCATCATAGTTTTATGTAAGAACCTTTGTTAAGTTATGTTCCAAACACCAACAGTGTCTTTCATTAGAAATATGGTAATGAAAGGGTTAAAGTGTTTATATTTATCTAAAACCTTCCATCATACTTTTATGTAAGAACCTTTGTTAAGTTATGTTCCAAACACCAACAGTGTCTTTCATTAGAAATATGGTAATGAAAGGGTTAAAGTGTTTATATTTATCTAAAAACCTTCTATCATAATTTTATGTAAGAACCTTTGTTAAGTTATGTTCCAAACACCAACAGTGTCTTTCATTAGAAATATGGTAATGGAAGGGTTAAAGTGTTTATATTTATCTAAAAACCTTCCATCATAATTTTATGTAAGAACCTTTGTTAAGTTATGTTCCAAACACCAACAGTGTCTTTCATTAGAAATATGGTAATGAAAGGGTTAAAGTGTTTATATTTATCTAAAAACCTTCCATCATAATTTTATGTAAGAACCTTTCTTAAGTTATGTTCCAAACACCAACAGTGTCTTTCATTAGAAATATGGTAATGAAAGGGTTAAAGTGTTTATATTTATCTAAAAACCTTCCATCATAATTTTATGTAAGAACCTTTCTTAAGTTATGTTCCAAACACCAACAGTGTCTTCCATTAGAAATATGGTAATGAAAGGGTTAAAGTGTTTATATTTATCTAAAAACCTTCCATCATAATTTTATGTAAGAACCTTTGTTAAGTTATGTTCCAAACACCAACAGTGTCTTTCATTAGAAATATGGTAATGAAAGGGTTAAAGTGTTTATATTTATCTAAAAACCTTCCATCATAATTTTATGTAAGAACCTTTCTTAAGTTATGTTCCAAACACCAACAGTGTCTTTCATTAGAATTATGGAAATGAAAGGGTTAAAGTGTTTATATTTATCTAAAAACCTTCCATCATAATTTTATGTAAGAACCTTTGTTAAGTTATGTTCCAAACACCAACAGTGTCTTTCATTAGAAATATGGAAATGAAAGGCTTAAAGTGTTTATATTTATCTAAAAACCTTCCATCATAGTTTTATGTAAGAACCTTTGTTAAGTTATGTTCCAAACACCAACAGTGTCTTTCATTAGAAATATGGAAATGAAAGGGTTAAAGTGTTTATATTTATCTAAAAACCTTCCATCATAGTTTTATGTAAGAACCTTTATTAAGTTAGGTTCCAAACACCAACAATGTCTTTCATTAGAAATATGGAAATGAAAGGGTTAAAGTGTTTATATTTATCTAAAAACCTTCCATCATAGTTTTATGTAAGAACCTTTGTTAAGTTATGTTCCAAACACCAACAGTGTCTTTCATTAGAAATATGGAAATGAAAGGGTTAAAGTGTTTATATTTATCTAAAAACCTTCCATCATAGTTTTATGTAAGAACCTTTGTTAAGTTATGTTCCAAACACCAACAGTGTCTTTCATTAGAAATATGGAAATGAAAGGGTTAAAGTGTTTATATTTATCTAAAAACCTTCCATCATAGTTTTATGTAAGAACCTTTGTTAAGTTATGTTCCAAACACCAACAGTGTCTTTCATTAGAAATATGGAAATGAAAGGGTTAAAGTGTTTATATTTATCTAAAAACCTTCCATCATAGTTTTATGTAAGAACCTTTGTTAAGTTATGTTCCAAACACCAACAGTGTCTTCCATTAGAAATATGGAAATGAAAGGGTTAAAGTGTTTATATTTATCTAAAAACCTTCCATCATAGTTTTATGTAAGAACTTTTGTTAAGTTATGTTCCAAACACCAACAGTGTCTTTCATTAGAAATATGGAAATGAAAGGGTTAAAGTGTTTATATTTATCTAAAAACTTTCCATCATAGTTTTATGTAAGAACCTTTGTTAAGTTATGTTCCAAACACCAACAGTGTCTTTCATTAGAAATATGGAAATGAAAGGGTTAAAGTGTTTATATTTATCTAAAAACCTTCCATCATAGTTTTATGTAAGAACCTTTGTTAAGTTATATTCCAAACACCAACAGTGTCTTTCATTAGAAATATGGAAATGAAAGGGTTAAAGTGTTTATATTTATCTAAAAACCTTCCATCATAGTTTTATGTAAGAACCTTTGTTAAGTTATGTTCCAAACACCAACAGTGTCTTTCATTAGAAATATGGTAATGAAAGGGTTAAAGTGTTTATATTTATCTAAAAACCTTCCATCATAGTTTTATGTAAGAACCTTTGTTAAGTTATGTTCCAAACACCAACAGTGTCTTTCATTAGAAATATGGAAATGAAAGGGTTAAAGTGTTTATATTTATCTAAAAACCTTCCATCATAGTTTTATGTAAGAACCTTTGTTAAGTTATGTTCCAAACACCAACAGTGTCTTTCATTAGAAATATGGTAATGAAAGGGTTAAAGTGTTTATATTTATCTAAAAACCTTCCATCATAATTTTATGTAAGAACCTTTCTTAAGTTATGTTCCAAACACCAACAGTGTCTTCAATTAGAATTATGGAAATGAAATGGTTAAAGTGTTTATATTTATCTAAAAACCTTCCATCATAATTTTATGTAAGAACCTTTCTTAAGTTATGTTCCAAACACCAACAGTGTCTTTCATTAGAAATATGGTAATGAAAGGGTTAAAGTGTTTATATTTATCTAAAAACCTTCCATCATAATTTTATGTAAGAACCTTTCTTAAGTTATGTTCCAAACACCAACAGTGTCTTCCATTAGAAATATGGTAATGAAAGGGTTAAAGTGTTTATATTTATCTAAAAACCTTCCATCATAATTTTATGTAAGAACCTTTCTTAAGTTATGTTCCAAACACCAACAGTGTCTTTCATTAGAATTATGGAAATGAAAGGGTTAAAGTGTTTATATTTATCTAAAAACCTTCCATCATAATTTTATGTAAGAACCTTTCTTAAGTTATGTTCCAAACACCAACAGTGTCTTTCATTAGAAATATGGTAATGAAAGGGTTAAAGTGTTTATATTTATCTAAAAACCTTCCATCATAATTTTATGTAAGAACCTTTCTTAAGTTATGTTCCAAACACCAACAGTGTCTTCCATTAGAAATATGGTAATGAAAGGGTTAAAGTGTTTATATTTATCTAAAAACCTTCCATCATAATTTTATGTAAGAACCTTTCTTAAGTTATGTTCCAAACACCAACAGTGTCTTTCATTAGAATTATGGAAATGAAAGGGTTAAAGTGTTTATATTTATCTAAAAACCTTCCATCATAATTTTATGTAAGAACCTTTGTTAAGTTATGTTCCAAACACCAACAGTGTCTTTCATTAGAAATATGGAAATGAAAGGCTTAAAGTGTTTATATTTATCTAAAAACCTTCCATCATAGTTTTATGTAAGAACCTTTGTTAAGTTATGTTCCAAACACCAACAGTGTCTTTCATTAGAAATATGGTAATGAAAGGGTTAAAGTGTTTATATTTATCTAAAAACCTTCCATCATAGTTTTATGTAAGAACCTTTGTTAAGTTAGGTTCCAAACACCAACAATGTCTTTCATTAGAAATATGGAAATGAAAGGGTTAAAGTGTTTATATTTATCTAAAAACCTTCCATCATAATTTTATGTAAGAACCTTTGTTAAGTTATGTTCCAAACACCAACAGTGTCTTTCATTAGAAATATGGAAATGAAAGGCTTAAAGTGTTTATATTTATCTAAAAACCTTCCATCATAGTTTTATGTAAGAACCTTTGTTAAGTTATGTTCCAAACACCAACAGTGTCTTTCATTAGAAATATGGTAATGAAAGGGTTAAAGTGTTTATATTTATCTAAAAACCTTCCATCATAGTTTTATGTAAGAACCTTTGTTAAGTTAGGTTCCAAACACCAACAATGTCTTTCATTAGAAATATGGAAATGAAAGGGTTAAAGTGTTTATATTTATCTAAAAACCTTCCATCATAATTTTATGTAAGAACCTTTGTTAAGTTATGTTCCAAACACCAACAGTGTCTTTCATTAGAAATATGGAAATGAAAGGCTTAAAGTGTTTATATTTATCTAAAAACCTTCCATCATAGTTTTATGTAAGAACCTTTGTTAAGTTATGTTCCAAACACCAACAGTGTCTTTCATTAGAAATATGGTAATGAAAGGGTTAAAGTGTTTATATTTATCTAAAAACCTTCCATCATAGTTTTATGTAAGAACCTTTGTTAAGTTAGGTTCCAAACACCAACAATGTCTTTCATTAGAAATATGGAAATGAAAGGGTTAAAGTGTTTATATTTATCTAAAAACCTTCCATCATAGTTTTATGTAAGAACCTTTGTTAAGTTATGTTCCAAACACCAACAGTGTCTTTCATTAGAAATATGGAAATGAAAGGGTTAAAGTGTTTATATTTATCTAAAAACCTTCCATCATAGTTTTATGTAAGAACCTTTGTTAAGTTAGGTTCCAAACACCAACAATGTCTTTCATTAGAAATATGGAAATGAAAGGGTTAAAGTGTTTATATTTATCTAAAAACCTTCCATCATAGTTTTATGTAAGAACCTTTGTTAAGTTATGTTCCAAACACCAACAGTGTCTTTCATTAGAAATATGGAAATGAAAGGGTTAAAGTGTTTATATTTATCTAAAAACCTTCCATCATAGTTTTATGTAAGAACCTTTGTTAAGTTATGTTCCAAACACCAACAGTGTCTTTCATTAGAAATATGGAAATGAAAGGGTTAAAGTGTTTATATTTATCTAAAAACCTTCCATCATAGTTTTATGTAAGAACCTTTGTTAAGTTATGTTCCAAACACCAACAGTGTCTTTCATTAGAAATATGGAAATGAAAGGGTTAAAGTGTTTATATTTATCTAAAAACCTTCCATCATAGTTTTATGTAAGAACCTTTGTTAAGTTATGTTCCAAACACCAACAGTGTCTTCCATTAGAAATATGGAAATGAAAGGGTTAAAGTGTTTATATTTATCTAAAAACCTTCCATCATAGTTTTATGTAAGAACTTTTGTTAAGTTATGTTCCAAACACCAACAGTGTCTTTCATTAGAAATATGGAAATGAAAGGGTTAAAGTGTTTATATTTATCTAAAAACTTTCCATCATACTTTTATGTAAGAACCTTTGTTAAGTTATGTTCCAAACACCAACAGTGTCTTTCATTAGAAATATGGAAATGAAAGGGTTAAAGTGTTTATATTTATCTAAAAACCTTCCATCATAGTTTTATGTAAGAACCTTTGTTAAGTTATGTTCCAAACACCAACAGTGTCTTTCATTAGAAATATGGAAATGAAAGGGTTAAAGTGTTTATATTTATCTAAAAACCTTCCATCATAGTTTTATGTAAGAACCTTTGTTAAGTTATGTTCCAAACACCAACAGTGTCTTTCATTAGAAATATGGTAATGAAAGGGTTAAAGTGTTTATATTTATCTAAAAACCTTCCATCATACTTTTATGTAAGAACCTTTGTTAAGTTATGTTCCAAACACCAACAGTGTCTTTCATTAGAAATATGGTAATGAAAGGGTTAAAGTGTTTATATTTATCTAAAAAGCTTCCATCATAATTTTATGTAAGAACCTTTGTTAAGTTATGTTCCAAACACCAACAGTGTCTTTCATTAGAAATATGGTAATGAAAGGGTTAAAGTGTTTATATTTATCTAAAAACCTTCCATCATAGTTTTATGTAAGAACCTTTGTTAAGTTATGTTCCAAACACCAACAGTGTCTTTCATTAGAAATATGGTAATGAAAGGGTTAAAGTGTTTATATTTATCTAAAACCTTCCATCATACTTTTATGTAAGAACCTTTGTTAAGTTATGTTCCAAACACCAACAGTGTCTTTCATTAGAAATATGGTAATGAAAGGGTTAAAGTGTTTATATTTATCTAAAAACCTTCCATCATAATTTTATGTAAGAACCTTTGTTAAGTTATGTTCCAAACACCAACAGTGTCTTTCATTAGAAATATGGTAATGAAAGGGTTAAAGTGTTTATATTTATCTAAAAACCTTCCATCATAGTTTTATGTAAGAACCTTTGTTAAGTTATGTTCCAAACACCAACAGTGTCTTTCATTAGAAATATGGTAATGAAAGGGTTAAAGTGTTTATATTTATCTAAAAACCTTCCATCATAATTTTATGTAAGAACCTTTCTTAAGTTATGTTCCAAACACCAACAGTGTCATTCATTAGAATTATGGAAATGAAAGGGTTAAAGTGTTTATATTTATCTAAAAACCTTCCATCATAATTTTATGTAAGAACCTTTCTTAAGTTATGTTCCAAACACCAACAGTGTCTTTCATTAGAAATATGGTAATGAAAGGGTTAAAGTGTTTATATTTATCTAAAAACCTTCCATCATAATTTTATGTAAGAACCTTTCTTAAGTTATGTTCCAAACACCAACAGTGTCTTCCATTAGAAATATGGTAATGAAAGGGTTAAAGTGTTTATATTTATCTAAAAACCTTCCATCATAATTTTATGTAAGAACCTTTCTTAAGTTATGTTCCAAACACCAACAGTGTCTTTCATTAGAAATATGGAAATGAAAGGCTTAAAGTGTTTATATTTATCTAAAAACCTTCCATCATAGTTTTATGTAAGAACCTTTGTTAAGTTATGTTCCAAACACCAACAGTGTCTTTCATTAGAAATATGGTAATGAAAGGGTTAAAGTGTTTATATTTATCTAAAAACCTTCCATCATAGTTTTATGTAAGAACCTTTGTTAAGTTATGTTCCAAACACCAACAGTGTCTTTCATTAGAAACATGGAAATGAAAGGGTTAAAGTGTTTATATTTATCTAAAAACTTTCCATCATAGTTTTATGTAAGAACATTTGTTAAGTTATGTTCCAAACACCAACAGTGTCTTTCATTAGAAATATGGAAATGAAAGGGTTAAAGTGTTTATATTTATCTAAAAACCTTCCATCATAGTTTTATGTAAGAACCTTTGTTAAGTTATGTTCCAAACACCAACAGTGTCTTCCATTAGAAATATGGAAATGAAAGGGTTAAAGTGTTTATATTTATCTAAAAACCTTCCATCATAGTTTTATGTAAGAACTTTTGTTAAGTTATGTTCCAAACACCAACAGTGTCTTTCATTAGAAATATGGAAATGAAAGGGTTAAAGTGTTTATATTTATCTAAAAACTTTCCATCATAGTTTTATGTAAGAACCTTTGTTAAGTTATGTTCCAAACACCAACAGTGTCTTTCATTAGAAATATGGAAATGAAAGGGTTAAAGTGTTTATATTTATCTAAAAACCTTCCATCATAGTTTTATGTAAGAACCTTTGTTAAGTTATGTTCCAAACACCAACAGTGTCTTTCATTAGAAATATGGAAATGAAAGGGTTAAAGTGTTTATATTTATCTAAAAACCTTCCATCATAGTTTTATGTAAGAACCTTTGTTAAGTTATGTTCCAAACACCAACAGTGTCTTTCATTAGAAATATGGTAATGAAAGGGTTAAAGTGTTTATATTTATCTAAAAACCTTCCATCATACTTTTATGTAAGAACCTTTGTTAAGTTATGTTCCAAACACCAACAGTGTCTTTCATTAGAAATATGGTAATGAAAGGGTTAAAGTGTTTATATTTATCTAAAAACCTTCCATCATAATTTTATGTAAGAACCTTTGTTAAGTTATGTTCTAAACACCAACAGTGTCTTTCATTAGAAATATGGTAATGAAAGGGTTAAAGTGTTTATATTTATCTAAAACCTTCCATCATACTTTTATGTAAGAACCTTTGTTAAGTTATGTTCCAAACACCAACAGTGTCTTTCATTAGAAATATGGTAATGAAAGGGTTAAAGTGTTTATATTTATCTAAAAACCTTCCATCATAATTTTATGTAAGAACCTTTGTTAAGTTATGTTCCAAACACCAACAGTGTCTTTCATTAGAAATATGGAAATGAAAGGGTTAAAGTGTTTATATTTATCTAAAAACCTTCCATCATAGTTTTATGTAAGAACCTTTGTTAAGTTATGTTCCAAACACCAACAGTGTCTTTCATTAGAAATATGGTAATGAAAGGGTTAAAGTGTTTATATTTATCTAAAAACCTTCCATCATAATTTTATGTAAGAACCTTTGTTAAGTTATGTTCCAAACACCAACAGTGTCTTTCATTAGAAATATGGAAATGAAAGGGTTAAAGTGTTTATATTTATCTAAAAACCTTCCATCATAGTTTTATGTAAGAACCTTTGTTAAGTTATGTTCCAAACACCAACAGTGTCTTTCATTAGAAATATGGTAATGAAAGGGTTAAAGTGTTTATATTTATCTAAAAACCTTCCATCATACTTTTATGTAAGAACCTTTGTTAAGTTATGTTCCAAACACCAACAGTGTCTTTCATTAGAAATATGGTAATGAAAGGGTTAAAGTGTTTATATTTATCTAAAAACCTTCCATCATAATTTTATGTAAGAACCTTTGTTAAGTTATGTTCTAAACACCAACAGTGTCTTTCATTAGAAATATGGTAATGAAAGGGTTAAAGTGTTTATATTTATCTAAAACCTTCCATCATACTTTTATGTAAGAACCTTTGTTAAGTTATGTTCCAAACACCAACAGTGTCTTTCATTAGAAATATGGTAATGAAAGGGTTAAAGTGTTTATATTTATCTAAAAACCTTCCATCATAATTTTATGTAAGAACCTTTGTTAAGTTATGTTCCAAACACCAACAGTGTCTTTCATTAGAAATATGGTAATGAAAGGGTTAAAGTGTTTATATTTATCTAAAAACCTTCCATCATAGTTTTATGTAAGAACCTTTGTTAAGTTATGTTCCAAACACCAACAGTGTCTTTCATTAGAAATATGGTAATGAAAGGGTTAAAGTGTTTATATTTATCTAAAACCTTCCATCATACTTTTATGTAAGAACCTTTGTTAAGTTATGTTCCAAACACCAACAGTGTCTTTCATTAGAAATATGGTAATGAAAGGGTTAAAGTGTTTATATTTATCTAAAAACCTTCCATCATAATTTTATGTAAGAACCTTTGTTAAGTTATGTTCCAAACACCAACAGTGTCTTTCATTAGAAATATGGTAATGGAAGGGTTAAAGTGTTTATATTTATCTAAAAACCTTCCATCATAATTTTATGTAAGAACCTTTGTTAAGTTATGTTCCAAACACCAACAGTGTCTTTCATTAGAAATATGGTAATGAAAGGGTTAAAGTGTTTATATTTATCTAAAAACCTTCCATCATAATTTTATGTAAGAACCTTTCTTAAGTTATGTTCCAAACACCAACAGTGTCTTCCATTAGAAATATGGTAATGAAAGGGTTAAAGTGTTTATATTTATCTAAAAACCTTCCATCATAATTTTATGTAAGAACCTTTCTTAAGTTATGTTCCAAACACCAACAGTGTCTTTCATTAGAATTATGGAAATGAAAGGGTTAAAGTGTTTATATTTATCTAAAAACCTTCCATCATAATTTTATGTAAGAACCTTTCTTAAGTTATGTTCCAAACACCAACAGTGTCTTTCATTAGAATTATGGAAATGAAAGGGTTAAAGTGTTTATATTTATCTAAAAACCTTCCATCATAATTTTATATAAGAACCTTTCTTAAGTTATGTTCCAAACACCAACAGTGTCTTTCATTAGAAATATGGTAATGAAAGGGTTAAAGTGTTTATATTTATCTAAAAACCTTCCATCATAATTTTATGTAAGAACCTTTCTTAAGTTATGTTCCAAACACCAACAGTGTCTTCCATTAGAAATATGGTAATGAAAGGGTTAAAGTGTTTATATTTATCTAAAAACCTTCCATCATAATTTTATGTAAGAACCTTTCTTAAGTTATGTTCCAAACACCAACAGTGTCTTTCATTAGAATTATGGAAATGAAAGGGTTAAAGTGTTTATATTTATCTAAAAACCTTCCATCATTATTTTATGTAAGAACCTTTCTTAAGTTATGTTCCAAACACCAACAGTGTCTTTCATTAGAAATATGGTAATGAAAGGGTTAAAGTGTTTATATTTATCTAAAAACCTTCCATCATAATTTTATGTAAGAACCTTTCTTAAGTTATGTTCCAAACACCAACAGTGTCTTCCATTAGAAATATGGTAATGAAAGGGTTAAAGTGTTTATATTTATCTAAAAACCTTCCATCATAATTTTATGTAAGAACCTTTCTTAAGTTATGTTCCAAACACCAACAGCGTCTTTCATTAGAATTATGGAAATGAAAGGGTTAAAGTGTTTATATTTATCTAAAAACCTTCCATCATAATTTTATGTAAGAACCTTTCTTAAGTTATGTTCCAAACACCAACAGTGTCTTTCATTAGAAATATGGTAATGAAAGGGTTAAAGTGTTTATATTTATCTAAAACCTTCCATCATACTTTTATGTAAGAACCTTTGTTAAGTTATGTTCCAAACACCAACAGTGTCTTTCATTAGAAATATGGTAATGAAAGGGTTAAAGTGTTTATATTTATCTAAAAACCTTCCATCATAATTTTATGTAAGAACCTTTGTTAAGTTATGTTCCAAACACCAACAGTGTCTTTCATTAGAAATATGGTAATGGAAGGGTTAAAGTGTTTATATTTATCTAAAAACCTTCCATCATAATTTTATGTAAGAACCTTTCTTAAGTTATGTTCCAAACACCAACAGTGTCTTTCATTAGAAATATGGTAATGAAAGGGTTAAAGTGTTTATATTTATCTAAAAACCTTCCATCATAATTTTATGTAAGAACCTTTGTTAAGTTATGTTCCAAACACCAACAGTGTCTTTCATTAGAAATATGGTAATGGAAGGGTTAAAGTGTTTATATTTATCTAAAAACCTTTCATCATAATTTTATGTAAGAACCTTTCTTAAGTTATGTTCCAAACACCAACAGTGTCTTTCATTAGAAATATGGTAATGAAAGGGTTAAAGTGTTTATATTTATCTAAAAACCTTCCATCATAATTTTATGTAAGAACCTTTCTTAAGTTATGTTCCAAACACCAACAGTGTCTTTCATTAGAAATATGGTAATGAAAGGGTTAAAGTGTTTATATTTATCTAAAAACCTTCCATCATAATTTTATGTAAGAACCTTTCTTAAGTTATGTTCCAAACACCAACAGTGTCTTCCATTAGAAATATGGTAATGAAAGGGTTAAAGTGTTTATATTTATCTAAAAACCTTCCATCATAATTTTATGTAAGAACCTTTCTTAAGTTATGTTCCAAACACCAACAGTGTCTTTCATTAGAATTATGGAAATGAAAGGGTTAAAGTGTTTATATTTATCTAAAAACCTTCCATCATTATTTTATGTAAGGACCTTTCTTAAGTTATGTTCCAAACACCAACAGTGTCTTTCATTAGAAATATGGTAATGAAAGGGTTAAAGTGTTTATATTTATCTAAAAACCTTCCATCATAATTTTATGTAAGAACCTTTCTTAAGTTATGTTCCAAACACCAACAGTGTCTTCCATTAGAAATATGGTAATGAAAGGGTTAAAGTGTTTATATTTATCTAAAAACCTTCCATCATAATTTTATGTAAGAACCTTTCTTAAGTTATGTTCCAAACACCAACAGTGTCTTTCATTAGAATTATGGAAATGAAAGGGTTAAAGTGTTTATATTTATCTAAAAACCTTCCATCATAATTTTATGTAAGAACCTTTCTTAAGTTATGTTCCAAACACCAACAGTGTCTTTCATTAGAAATATGGTAATGAAAGGGTTAAAGTGTTTATATTTATCTAAAACCTTCCATCATACTTTTATGTAAGAACCTTTGTTAAGTTATGTTCCAAACACCAACAGTGTCTTTCATTAGAAATATGGTAATGAAAGGGTTAAAGTGTTTATATTTATCTAAAAACCTTCCATCATAATTTTATGTAAGAACCTTTGTTAAGTTATGTTCCAAACACCAACAGTGTCTTTCATTAGAAATATGGTAATGGAAGGGTTAAAGTGTTTATATTTATCTAAAAACCTTCCATCATAATTTTATGTAAGAACCTTTCTTAAGTTATGTTCCAAACACCAACAGTGTCTTTCATTAGAATTATGGAAATGAAAGGGTTAAAGTGTTTATATTTATCTAAAAACCTTCCATCATAATTTTATGTAAGAACCTTTCTTAAGTTATGTTCCAAACACCAACAGTGTCTTTCATTAGAAATATGGTAATGAAAGGGTTAAAGTGTTTATATTTATCTAAAACCTTCCATCATACTTTTATGTAAGAACCTTTGTTAAGTTATGTTCCAAACACCAACAGTGTCTTTCATTAGAAATATGGTAATGAAAGGGTTAAAGTGTTTATATTTATCTAAAAACCTTCCATCATAATTTTATGTAAGAACCTTTGTTAAGTTATGTTCCAAACACCAACAGTGTCTTTCATTAGAAATATGGTAATGAAAGGGTTAAAATGTTTATATTTATCTAAAAACCTTCCATCATAATTTTATGTAAGAACCTTTCTTAAGTTATGTTCCAAACACCAACAGTGTCTTTCATTAGAATTATGGAAATGAAAGGGTTAAAGTGTTTATATTTATCTAAAAACCTTCCATCATAATTTTATGTAAGAACCTTTGTTAAGTTATGTTCCAAACACCAACAGTGTCTTTCATTAGAAATATGGAAATGAAAGGCTTAAAGTGTTTATATTTATCTAAAAACCTTCCATCATAGTTTTATGTAAGAACCTTTGTTAAGTTATGTTCCCAACACCAACAGTGTCTTTCATTAGAAATATGGAAATGAAAGGGTTAAAGTGTTTATATTTATCTAAAAACTTCCATCATAGTTTTATGTAAGAACCTTTGTTAAGTTAGGTTCCAAACACCAACAATGTCTTTCATTAGAAATATGGAAATGAAAGGGTTAAAGTGTTTATATTTATCTAAAAACCTTCCATCATAGTTTTATGTAAGAACCTTTGTTAAGTTAGGTTCCAAACACCAACAGTGTCTTTCATTAGAAATATGGTAATGAAAGGGTTAAAGTGTTTATATTTATCTAAAAACCTTCCATCATAGTTTTATGTAAGAACCTTTGTTAAGTTATGTTCCAAACACCAACAGTGTCTTTCATTAGAAATATGGAAATGAAAGGGTTAAAGTGTTTATATTTATCTAAAAACTTTCCATCATAGTTTTATGTAAGAACCTTTGTTAAGTTATGTTCCAAACACCAACATTGTCTTTCATTAGAAATATGGAAATGAAAGGGTTAAAGTGTTTATATTTATCTAAAAACCTTCCATCATAGTTTTATGTAAGAACCTTTGTTAAGTTATGTTCCAAACACCAACAGTGTCTTCCATTAGAAATATGGAAATGAAAGGGTTAAAGTGTTTCTATTTATCTAAAAACCTTCCATCATAGTTTTATGTAAGAACTTTTGTTAAGTTATGTTCCAAACACCAACAGTGTCTTTCATTAGAAATATGGAAATGAAAGGGTTAAAGTGTTTATATTTATCTAAAAACTTTCCATCATAGTTTTATGTAAGAACCTTTGTTAAGTTATGTTCCAAACACCAACAGTGTCTTTCATTAGAAATATGGAAATGAAAGGGTTAAAGTGTTTATATTTATCTAAAAACCTTCCATCATAGTTTTATGTAAGAACCTTTGTTAAGTTATGTTCCAAACACCAACAGTGTCTTTCATTAGAAATATGGAAATGAAAGGGTTAAAGTGTTTATATTTATCTAAAAACCTTCCATCATAGTTTTATGGAAGAACCTTTGTTAAGTTATGTTCCAAACACCAACAGTGTCTTTCATTAGAAATATGGTAATGAAAGGGTTAACGTGTTTATATTTATCTAAAAACCTTCCATCATACTTTTATGTAAGAACCTTTGTTAAGTTATGTTCCAAACACCAACAGTGTCTTTCATTAGAAATATGGTAATGAAAGGGTTAAAGTGTTTATATTTATCTAAAAACCTTCCATCATAATTTTATGTAAGAACCTTTGTTAAGTTATGTTCCAAACACCAACAGTGTCTTTCATTAGAAATATGGTAATGAAAGGGTTAAAGTGTTTATATTTATCTAAAAACCTTCCATCATAGTTTTATGTAAGAACCTTTGTTAAGTTATGTTCCAAACACCAACAGTGTCTTTCATTAGAAATATGGTAATGAAAGGGTTAAAGTGTTTATATTTATCTAAAACCTTCCATCATACTTTTATGTAAGAACCTTTGTTAAGTTATGTTCCAAACACCAACAGTGTCTTTCATTAGAAATATGGTAATGAAAGGGTTAAAGTGTTTATATTTATCTAAAAACCTTCCATCATAATTTTATGTAAGAACCTTTGTTAAGTTATGTTCCAAACACCAACAGTGTCTTTCATTAGAAATATGGTAATGAAAGGGTTAAAGTGTTTATATTTATCTAAAAACCTTCCATCATAGTTTTATGTAAGAACCTTTGTTAAGTTATGTTCCAAACACCAACAGTGTCTTTCATTAGAAATATGGTAATGAAAGGGTTAAAGTGTTTATATTTATCTAAAACCTTCCATCATACTTTTATGTAAGAACCTTTGTTAAGTTATGTTCCAAACACCAACAGTGTCTTTCATTAGAAATATGGTAATGAAAGGGTTAAAGTGTTTATATTTATCTAAAAACCTTCCATCATAATTTTATGTAAGAACCTTTGTTAAGTTATGTTCCAAACACCAACAGTGTCTTTCATTAGAATTATGGAAATGAAAGGGTTAAAGTGTTTATATTTATCTAAAAACCTTCCATCATAATTTTATGTAAGAACCTTTCTTAAGTTATGTTCCAAACACCAACAGTGTCTTTCATTAGAAATATGGTAATGAAAGGGTTAAAGTGTTTATATTTATCTAAAAACCTTCCATCATAATTTTATGTAAGAACCTTTGTTAAGTTATGTTCCAAACACCAACAGTGTCTTTCATTAGAAATATGGTAATGAAAGGGTTAAAGTGTTTATATTTATCTAAAAACCTTCCATCATAGTTTTATGTAAGAACCTTTGTTAAGTTATGTTCCAAACACCAACAGTGTCTTTCATTAGAAATATGGTAATGAAAGGGTTAAAGTGTTTATATTTATCTAAAAACCTTCCATCATACTTTTATGTAAGAACCTTTGTTAAGTTATGTTCCAAACACCAACAGTGTCTTTCATTAGAAATATGGTAATGAAAGGGTTAAAGTGTTTATATTTATCTAAAAACCTTCCATCATAATTTTATGTAAGAACCTTTGTTAAGTTATGTTCCAAACACCAACAGTGTCTTTCATTAGAAATATGGTAATGAAAGGGTTAAAGTGTTTATATTTATCTAAAACCTTCCATCATACTTTTATGTAAGAACCTTTGTTAAGTTATGTTCCAAACACCAACAGTGTCTTTCATTAGAAATATGGAAATGAAAGGGTTAAAGTGTTTATATTTATCTAAAAACCTTCCATGATAATTTTATGTAAGAACCTTTGTTAAGTTATGTTCCAAACACCAACAGTGTCTTTCATTAGAATTATGGAAATGAAAGGGTTAAAGTGTTTATATTTATCTAAAACCCTTCCATCATAATTTTATGTAAGAACCTTTCTTAAGTTATGTTCCAAACACCAACAGTGTCTTTCATTAGAATTATGGAAATGAAAGGGTTAAAGTGTTTATATTTATCTAAAACCCTTCCATCATAATTTTATGTAAGAACCTTTCTTAAGTGTTATGTTCCAAACACCAACAGTGTCTTTCATTAGAAATATGGTAATGAAAGGGTTAAAGTGTTTATATTTATCTAAAAACCTTCCATCATAGTTTTATGTAAGAACCTTTGTTAAGTTATGTTCCAAACACCAACAGTGTCTTTCATTAGAAATATGGTAATGAAAGGGTTAAAGTGTTTATATTTATCTAAAACCTTCCATCATACTTTTATGTAAGAACCTTTGTTAAGTTATGTTCCAAACACCAACAGTGTCTTTCATTAGAAATATGGTAATGAAAGGGTTAAAGTGTTTATATTTATCTAAAAACCTTCCATGATAATTTTATGTAAGAACCTTTGTTAAGTTATGTTCCAAACACCAACAGTGTCTTTCATTAGAATTATGGAAATGAAAGGGTTAAAGTGTTTATATTTATCTAAAACCCTTCCATCATAATTTTATGTAAGAACCTTTCTTAAGTTATGTTCCAAACACCAACAGTGTCTTTCATTAGAAATATGGTAATGAAAGGGTTAAAGTGTTTATATTTATCTAAAAACCTTCCATCATAATTTTATGTAAGAACCTTTGTTAAGTTATGTTCCAAACACCAACAGTGTCTTTCATTAGAAATATGGTAATGAAAGGGTTAAAGTGTTTATATTTATCTAAAAACCTTCCATCATAGTTTTATGTAAGAACCTTTGTTAAGTTATGTTCCAAACACCAACAGTGTCTTTCATTAGAAATATGGTAATGAAAGGGTTAAAGTGTTTATATTTATCTAAAACCTTCCATCATACTTTTATGTAAGAACCTTTGTTAAGTTATGTTCCAAACACCAACAGTGTCTTTCATTAGAAATATGGTAATGAAAGGGTTAAAGTGTTTATATTTATCTAAAAACCTTCCATGATAATTTTATGTAAGAACCTTTGTTAAGTTATGTTCCAAACACCAACAGTGTCTTTCATTAGAAATATGGTAATGAAAGGGTTAAAGTGTTTATATTTATCTAAAAACCTTCCATCATAATTTTATGTAAGAACCTTTGTTAAGTTATGTTCCAAACACCAACAGTGTCTTTCATTAGAAATATGGTAATGAAAGGGTTAAAGTGTTTATATTTATCTAAAAACCTTCCATGATAATTTTATGTAAGAACCTTTGTTAAGTTATGTTCCAAACACCAACAGTGTCTTCCATTAGAAATATGGTAATGAAAGGGTTAAAGTGTTTATATTTATCTAAAAACCTTCCATCATAATTTTATGTAAGAACCTTTGTTAAGTTATGTTCCAAACACCAACAGTGTCTTTCATTAGAAATATGGTAATGAAAGGGTTAAAGTGTTTATATTTATCTAAAAACCTTCCATCATAGTTTTATGTAAGAACCTTTGTTAAGTTATGTTCCAAACACCAACAGTGTCTTTCATTAGAAATATGGTAATGAAAGGGTTAAAGTGTTTATATTTATCTAAAACCTTCCATCATACTTTTATGTAAGAACCTTTGTTAAGTTATGTTCCAAACACCAACAGTGTCTTTCATTAGAAATATGGAAATGAAAGGGTTAAAGTGTTTATATTTATCTAAAAACCTTCCATGATAATTTTATGTAAGAACCTTTGTTAAGTTATGTTCCAAACACCAACAGTGTCTTTCATTAGAATTATGGAAATGAAAGGGTTAAAGTGTTTATATTTATCTAAAACCCTTCCATCATAATTTTATGTAAGAACCTTTCTTAAGTTATGTTCCAAACACCAACAGTGTCTTTCATTAGAAATATGGTAATGAAAGGGTTAAAGTGTTTATATTTATCTAAAAACCTTCCATCATAATTTTATGTAAGAACCTTTGTTAAGTTATGTTCCAAACACCAACAGTGTCTTTCATTAGAAATATGGTAATGAAAGGGTTAAAGTGTTTATATTTATCTAAAAACCTTCCATCATAGTTTTATGTAAGAACCTTTGTTAAGTTATGTTCCAAACACCAACAGTGTCTTTCATTAGAAATATGGTAATGAAAGGGTTAAAGTGTTTATATTTATCTAAAACCTTCCATCATACTTTTATGTAAGAACCTTTGTTAAGTTATGTTCCAAACACCAACAGTGTCTTTCATTAGAAATATGGTAATGAAAGGGTTAAAGTGTTTATATTTATCTAAAAACCTTCCATGATAATTTTATGTAAGAACCTTTGTTAAGTTATGTTCCAAACACCAACAGTGTCTTTCATTAGAAATATGGTAATGAAAGGGTTAAAGTGTTTATATTTATCTAAAAACCTTCCATCATAATTTTATGTAAGAACCTTTGTTAAGTTATGTTCCAAACACCAACAGTGTCTTTCATTAGAAATATGGTAATGAAAGGGTTAAAGTGTTTATATTTATCTAAAAACCTTCCATGATAATTTTATGTAAGAACCTTTGTTAAGTTATGTTCCAAACACCAACAGTGTCTTCCATTAGAAATATGGTAATGAAAGGGTTAAAGTGTTTATATTTATCTAAAAACCTTCCATCATAATTTTATGTAAGAACCTTTGTTAAGTTATGTTCCAAACACCAACAGTGTCTTTCATTAGAAATATGGTAATGAAAGGGTTAAAGTGTTTATATTTATCTAAAAACCTTCCATCATAATTTTATGTAAGAACCTTTGTTAAGTTATGTTCCAAACACCAACAGTGTCTTTCATTAGAAATATGGTAATGAAAGGGTTAAAGTGTTTATATTTATCTAAAACCTTCCATCATAATTTTATGTAAGAACCTTTCTTAAGTTATGTTCCAAACACCAACAGTGTCTTTCATTAGAATTATGGAAATGAAAGGGTTAAAGTGTTTATATTTATCTAAAACCCTTCCATCATAATTTTATGTAAGAACCTTTCTTAAGTTATGTTCCAAACACCAACAGTGTCTTTCATTAGAAATATGGAAATGAAAGGGTTAAAGTGTTTATATTTATCTAAAAACCTTCCATCATACTTTTATGTAAGAACCTTTCTTAAGTTATGTTCCAAACACCAACAGTGTCTTTCATTAGAATTATGGAAATGAAAGGGTTAAAGTGTTTATATTTATCTAAAACCCTTCCATCATTATTTTATGTAAGAACCTTTCTTAAGTTATGTTCCAAACACCAACAGTGTCTTTCATTAGAAATATGGAAATGAAAGGGTTAAAGTGTTTATATTTATCTAAAAACCTTCCATCATACTTTTATGTAAGAACCTTTCTTAAGTTATGTTCCAAACACCAACAGTGTCTTTCATTAGAAATATGGTAATGAAAGGGTTAAAGTGTTTATATTTATCTAAAAACCTTCCATCATAGTTTTATGTAAGAACCTTTGTTAAGTTATGTTCCAAACACCAACAGTGTCTTTCATTAGAAATATGGTAATGAAAGGGTTAAAGTGTTTATATTTATCTAAAAACCTTCCATCATACTTTTATGTAAGAACCTTTCTTAAGTTATGTTCCAAACACCAACAGTGTCTTTCATTAGAAATATGGTAATGGAAGGGTTAAAGTGTTTATATTTATCTAAAAACCTTCCATCATAATTTTATGTAAGAACCTTTGTTAAGTTATGTTCCAAACACCAACAGTGTCTTTCATTAGAAATATGGAAATGAAAGGCTTAAAGTGTTTATATTTATCTAAAAACCTTCCATCATAGTTTTATGTAAGAACCTTTGTTAAGTTATGTTCCCAACACCAACAGTGTCTTTCATTAGAAATATGGAAATGAAAGGGTTAAAGTGTTTATATTTATCTAAAAACCTTCCATCATAGTTTTATGTAAGAACCTTTGTTAAGTTAGGTTCCAAACACCAACAATGTCTTTCATTAGAAATATGGAAATGAAAGGGTTAAAGTGTTTATATTTATCTAAAAACCTTCCATCATAGTTTTATGTAAGAACCTTTGTTAAGTTAGGTTCCAAACACCAACAGTGTCTTTCATTAGAAATATGGAAATGAAAGGGTTAAAGTGTTTATATTTATCTAAAAACTTTCCATCATAGTTTTATGTAAGAACCTTTGTTAAGTTATGTTCCAAACACCAACATTGTCTTTCATTAGAAATATGGAAATGAAAGGGTTAAAGTGTTTATATTTATCTAAAAACCTTCCATCATAGTTTTATGTAAGAACCTTTGTTAAGTTATGTTCCAAACACCAACAGTGTCTTCCATTAGAAATATGGAAATGAAAGGGTTAAAGTGTTTCTATTTATCTAAAAACCTTCCATCATAGTTTTATGTAAGAACTTTTGTTAAGTTATGTTCCAAACACCAACAGTGTCTTTCATTAGAAATATGGAAATGAAAGGGTTAAAGTGTTTATATTTATCTAAAAACTTTCCATCATAGTTTTATGTAAGAACCTTTGTTAAGTTATGTTCCAAACACCAACAGTGTCTTTCATTAGAAATATGGAAATGAAAGGGTTAAAGTGTTTATATTTATCTAAAAACCTTCCATCATAGTTTTATGTAAGAACCTTTGTTAAGTTATGTTCCAAACACCAACAGTGTCTTTCATTAGAAATATGGAAATGAAAGGGTTAAAGTGTTTATATTTATCTAAAAACCTTCCATCATAGTTTTATGGAAGAACCTTTGTTAAGTTATGTTCCAAACACCAACAGTGTCTTTCATTAGAAATATGGTAATGAAAGGGTTAACGTGTTTATATTTATCTAAAAACCTTCCATCATACTTTTATGTAAGAACCTTTGTTAAGTTACGTTCCAAACACCAACAGTGTCTTTCATTAGAAATATGGTAATGAAAGGGTTAAAGTGTTTATATTTATCTAAAAACCTTCCATCATAATTTTATGTAAGAACCTTTGTTAAGTTATGTTCCAAACACCAACAGTGTCTTTCATTAGAAATATGGTAATGAAAGGGTTAAAGTGTTTATATTTATCTAAAAACCTTCCATCATAGTTTTATGTAAGAACCTTTGTTAAGTTATGTTCCAAACACCAACAGTGTCTTTCATTAGAAATATGGTAATGAAAGGGTTAAAGTGTTTATATTTATCTAAAACCTTCCATCATACTTTTATGTAAGAACCTTTGTTAAGTTATGTTCCAAACACCAACAGTGTCTTTCATTAGAAATATGGTAATGAAAGGGTTAAAGTGTTTATATTTATCTAAAAACCTTCCATCATAATTTTATGTAAGAACCTTTGTTAAGTTATGTTCCAAACACCAACAGTGTCTTTCATTAGAAATATGGTAATGAAAGGGTTAAAGTGTTTATATTTATCTAAAAACCTTCCATCATAGTTTTATGTAAGAACCTTTGTTAAGTTATGTTCCAAACACCAACAGTGTCTTTCATTAGAAATATGGTAATGAAAGGGTTAAAGTGTTTATATTTATCTAAAACCTTCCATCATACTTTTATGTAAGAACCTTTGTTAAGTTATGTTCCAAACAACAACAGTGTCTTTCATTAGAAATATGGTAATGAAAGGGTTAAAGTGTTTATATTTATCTAAAAACCTTCCATCATAATATTATGTAAGAACCTTTGTTAAGTTATGTTCCAAACACCAACAGTGTCTTTCATTAGAATTATGGAAATGAAAGGGTTAAAGTGTTTATATTTATCTAAAAACATTCCATCATAATTTTATGTAAGAACCTTTCTTAAGTTATGTTCCAAACACCAACAGTGTCTTTCATTAGAATTATGGAAATGAAAGGGTTAAAGTGTTTATATTTATCTAAAACCTTCCATCATACTTTTATGTAAGAACCTTTGTTAAGTTATGTTCCAAACACCAACAGTGTCTTTCATTAGAAATATGGTAATGAAAGGGTTAAAGTGTTTATATTTATCTAAAAACCTTCCATCATAATTTTATGTAAGAACCTTTGTTAAGTTATGTTCCAAACACCAACAGTGTCTTTCATTAGAAATATGGTAATGAAAGGGTTAAAGTGTTTATATTTATCTAAAAACCTTCCATCATAGTTTTATGTAAGAACCTTTGTTAAGTTATGTTCCAAACACCAACAGTGTCTTTCATTAGAAATATGGTAATGAAAGGGTTAAAGTGTTTATATTTATCTAAAAACCTTCCATGATAATTTTATGTAAGAACCTTTGTTAAGTTATGTTCCAAACACCAACAGTGTCTTTCATTAGAATTATGGTAATGGAAGGGTTAAAGTGTTTATATTTATCTAAAAACCTTCCATCATAATTTTATGTAAGAACCTTTCTTAAGTTATGTTCCAAACACCAACAGTGTCTTTCATTAGAATTATGGAAATGAAAGGGTTAAAGTGTTTATATTTATCTAAAAACCTTCCATCATAATTTTATTTAAGAACCTTTCTTAAGTTATGTTCCAAACACCAACAGTGTCTTTCATTAGAAATATGGTAATGAAAGGGTTAAAGTGTTTATATTTATCTAAAACCTTCCATCATACTTTTATGTAAGAACCTTTGTTAAGTTATGTTCCAAACACCAACAGTGTCTTTCATTAGAAATATGGTAATGAAAGGGTTAAAGTGTTTATATTTATCTAAAAACCTTCCATCATAATTTTATGTAAGAACCTTTGTTAAGTTATGTTCCAAACACCAACAGTGTCTTTCATTAGAAATATGGTAATGAAAGGGTTAAAATGTTTATATTTATCTAAAAACCTTCCATCATAATTTTATGTAAGAACCTTTCTTAAGTTATGTTCCAAACACCAACAGTGTCTTTCATTAGAATTATGGAAATGAAAGGGTTAAAGTGTTTATATTTATCTAAAAACCTTCCATCATAATTTTATGTAAGAACCTTTGTTAAGTTATGTTCCAAACACCAACAGTGTCTTTCATTAGAAATATGGAAATGAAAGGCTTAAAGTGTTTATATTTATCTAAAAACCTTCCATCATAGTTTTATGTAAGAACCTTTGTTAAGTTATGTTCCAAACACCAACAGTGTCTTTCATTAGAAATATGGAAATGAAAGGGTTAAAGTGTTTATATTTATCTAAAAACCTTCCATCATAGTTTTATGTACGAACCTTTGTTAAGTTAGGTTCCAAACACCAACAATGTCTTTCATTAGAAATATGGAAATGAAAGGGTTAAAGTGTTTATATTTATCTAAAAACCTTCCATCATAGTTTTATGTAAGAACCTTTGTTAAGTTAGGTTCCAAACACCAACAGTGTCTTTCATTAGAAATATGGTAATGAAAGGGTTAAAGTGTTTATATTTATCTAAAAACCTTCCATCATAGTTTTATGTAAGAACCTTTGTTAAGTTATGTTCCAAACACCAACAGTGTCTTTCATTAGAAATATGGTAATGAAAGGGTTAAAGTGTTTATATTTATCTAAAACCTTCCATCATAGTTTTATGTAAGAACCTTTGTTAAGTTATGTTCCAAACACCAACAGTGTCTTTCATTAGAAATATGGTAATGAAAGGGTTAAAGTGTTTATATTTATCTAAAACCTTCCATCATACTTTTATGTAAGAACCTTTGTTAAGTTATGTTCCAAACACCAACAGTGTCTTTCATTAGAAATATGGTAATGAAAGGGTTAAAGTGTTTATATTTATCTAAAAACCTTCCATCATAATTTTATGTAAGAACCTTTGTTAAGTTATGTTCCAAACACCAACAGTGTCTTTCATTAGAATTATGGAAATGAAAGGGTTAAAGTGTTTATATTTATCTAAAAACCTTCCATCATAATTTTATGTAAGAACCTTTCTTAAGTTATGTTCCAAACACCAACAGTGTCTTTCATTAGAAATATGGTAATGAAAGGGTTAAAGTGTTTATATTTATCTAAAAACCTTCCATCATAATTTTATGTAAGAACCTTTGTTAAGTTATGTTCCAAACACCAACAGTGTCTTTCATTAGAAATATGGTAATGAAAGGGTTAAAGTGTTTATATTTATCTAAAAACCTTCCATCATAGTTTTATGTAAGAACCTTTGTTAAGTTATGTTCCAAACACCAACAGTGTCTTTCATTAGAAATATGGTAATGAAAGGGTTAAAGTGTTTATATTTATCTAAAACCTTCCATCATACTTTTATGTAAGAACCTTTGTTAAGTTATGTTCCAAACACCAACAGTGTCTTTCATTAGAAATATGGTAATGAAAGGGTTAAAGTGTTTATATTTATCTAAAAACCTTCCATGATAATTTTATGTAAGAACCTTTGTTAAGTTATGTTCCAAACACCAACAGTGTCTTTCATTAGAATTATGGAAATGAAAGGGTTAAAGTGTTTATATTTATCTAAAACCCTTCCATCATAATTTTATGTAAGAACCTTTCTTAAGTTATGTTCCAAACACCAACAGTGTCTTTCATTAGAAATATGGTAATGAAAGGGTTAAAGTGTTTATATTTATCTAAAAACCTTCCATCATAATTTTATGTAAGAACCTTTGTTAAGTTATGTTCCAAACACCAACAGTGTCTTTCATTAGAAATATGGTAATGAAAGGGTTAAAGTGTTTATATTTATCTAAAAACCTTCCATCATAGTTTTATGTAAGAACCTTTGTTAAGTTATGTTCCAAACACCAACAGTGTCTTTCATTAGAAATATGGTAATGAAAGGGTTAAAGTGTTTATATTTATCTAAAACCTTCCATCATACTTTTATGTAAGAACCTTTGTTAAGTTATGTTCCAAACACCAACAGTGTCTTTCATTAGAAATATGGTAATGAAAGGGTTAAAGTGTTTATATTTATCTAAAAACCTTCCATGATAATTTTATGTAAGAACCTTTGTTAAGTTATGTTCCAAACACCAACAGTGTCTTTCATTAGAAATATGGTAATGAAAGGGTTAAAGTGTTTATATTTATCTAAAAACCTTCCATCATAATTTTATGTAAGAACCTTTGTTAAGTTATGTTCCAAACACCAACAGTGTCTTTCATTAGAAATATGGTAATGAAAGGGTTAAAGTGTTTATATTTATCTAAAAACCTTCCATGATAATTTTATGTAAGAACCTTTGTTAAGTTATGTTCCAAACACCAACAGTGTCTTCCATTAGAAATATGGTAATGAAAGGGTTAAAGTGTTTATATTTATCTAAAAACCTTCCATCATAATTTTATGTAAGAACCTTTGTTAAGTTATGTTCCAAACACCAACAGTGTCTTTCATTAGAAATATGGTAATGAAAGGGTTAAAGTGTTTATATTTATCTAAAAACCTTCCATCATAGTTTTATGTAAGAACCTTTGTTAAGTTATGTTCCAAACACCAACAGTGTCTTTCATTAGAAATATGGTAATGAAAGGGTTAAAGTGTTTATATTTATCTAAAACCTTCCATCATACTTTTATGTAAGAACCTTTGTTAAGTTATGTTCCAAACACCAACAGTGTCTTTCATTAGAAATATGGAAATGAAAGGGTTAAAGTGTTTATATTTATCTAAAAACCTTCCATGATAATTTTATGTAAGAACCTTTGTTAAGTTATGTTCCAAACACCAACAGTGTCTTTCATTAGAATTATGGAAATGAAAGGGTTAAAGTGTTTATATTTATCTAAAACCCTTCCATCATAATTTTATGTAAGAACCTTTCTTAAGTTATGTTCCAAACACCAACAGTGTCTTTCATTAGAAATATGGTAATGAAAGGGTTAAAGTGTTTATATTTATCTAAAAACCTTCCATCATAATTTTATGTAAGAACCTTTGTTAAGTTATGTTCCAAACACCAACAGTGTCTTTCATTAGAAATATGGTAATGAAAGGGTTAAAGTGTTTATATTTATCTAAAAACCTTCCATCATAGTTTTATGTAAGAACCTTTGTTAAGTTATGTTCCAAACACCAACAGTGTCTTTCATTAGAAATATGGTAATGAAAGGGTTAAAGTGTTTATATTTATCTAAAACCTTCCATCATACTTTTATGTAAGAACCTTTGTTAAGTTATGTTCCAAACACCAACAGTGTCTTTCATTAGAAATATGGTAATGAAAGGGTTAAAGTGTTTATATTTATCTAAAAACCTTCCATGATAATTTTATGTAAGAACCTTTGTTAAGTTATGTTCCAAACACCAACAGTGTCTTTCATTAGAAATATGGTAATGAAAGGGTTAAAGTGTTTATATTTATCTAAAAACCTTCCATCATAATTTTATGTAAGAACCTTTGTTAAGTTATGTTCCAAACACCAACAGTGTCTTTCATTAGAAATATGGTAATGAAAGGGTTAAAGTGTTTATATTTATCTAAAAACCTTCCATGATAATTTTATGTAAGAACCTTTGTTAAGTTATGTTCCAAACACCAACAGTGTCTTCCATTAGAAATATGGTAATGAAAGGGTTAAAGTGTTTATATTTATCTAAAAACCTTCCATCATAATTTTATGTAAGAACCTTTGTTAAGTTATGTTCCAAACACCAACAGTGTCTTTCATTAGAAATATGGTAATGAAAGGGTTAAAGTGTTTATATTTATCTAAAAACCTTCCATCATAATTTTATGTAAGAACCTTTGTTAAGTTATGTTCCAAACACCAACAGTGTCTTTCATTAGAAATATGGTAATGAAAGGGTTAAAGTGTTTATATTTATCTAAAACCTTCCATCATAATTTTATGTAAGAACCTTTCTTAAGTTATGTTCCAAACACCAACAGTGTCTTTCATTAGAATTATGGAAATGAAAGGGTTAAAGTGTTTATATTTATCTAAAACCCTTCCATCATAATTTTATGTAAGAACCTTTCTTAAGTTATGTTCCAAACACCAACAGTGTCTTTCATTAGAAATATGGAAATGAAAGGGTTAAAGTGTTTATATTTATCTAAAAACCTTCCATCATACTTTTATGTAAGAACCTTTCTTAAGTTATGTTCCAAACACCAACAGTGTCTTTCATTAGAATTATGGAAATGAAAGGGTTAAAGTGTTTATATTTATCTAAAACCCTTCCATCATTATTTTATGTAAGAACCTTTCTTAAGTTATGTTCCAAACACCAACAGTGTCTTTCATTAGAAATATGGAAATGAAAGGGTTAAAGTGTTTATATTTATCTAAAAACCTTCCATCATACTTTTATGTAAGAACCTTTCTTAAGTTATGTTCCAAACACCAACAGTGTCTTTCATTAGAAATATGGTAATGAAAGGGTTAAAGTGTTTATATTTATCTAAAAACCTTCCATCATAGTTTTATGTAAGAACCTTTGTTAAGTTATGTTCCAAACACCAACAGTGTCTTTCATTAGAAATATGGTAATGAAAGGGTTAAAGTGTTTATATTTATCTAAAAACCTTCCATCATACTTTTATGTAAGAACCTTTCTTAAGTTATGTTCCAAACACCAACAGTGTCTTTCATTAGAAATATGGTAATGGAAGGGTTAAAGTGTTTATATTTATCTAAAAACCTTCCATCATAGTTTTATCGACCCCGTAAGGATGAAAGGCAAAGTTAACCTCGCCGAGATTTGAACTCAGATCATACAGGGAGGTAACTCTATGCTGGAAAGCATGGCGTCCGACCCTCTACCGATACTGCCATTCCACCGCCTTAACAATAATTGTTCCAAAGTGGAACATGTGGAGAGTATATATTCATGGGGATGCTTGGGGTATGCCACTGTCACCTTGGGGTATGTCACTGTGGTTGGGGTGTGCTGTTCTATATGTTTGGGGTATTTGACTGAACGACGGTGGACTTCGTGTCAATCGGTCCCGGCATAGGCAATGTACCTGCCCATTGTTGCGTGCTCGGTCCGGTGTGCACCTTGGTTTATTTAGGTTTGCCACACGGGGCGTATAATGTCATCAGGGTGTGGTGTCAGGTCCCTTAATCCTGTTGGGCCGCTCGGGTCTGTGTGTACTCCGTCTCATGCCCCTGGCCCGTGCTACCCGGAGGATTCCATGCTGCAAATGTGCATCTTGTCTGGTGTCTGCAGGTCATGACTATCTCCATGGCCTCGTGTAGGCATAATCGGCACTTTCTACTTCCAGCCGAATATGCCCTCGCGTGCCGAACGATACTCCATTCCAGGGCACACGGAGAGCCTTGGTCTTTCAGGTCCCACACCAGGTCCGCTAACCTAGTGGAGTGCCATTTTGCTACGGTCCCTAAAGGAATTTGTGTGATTATACATTCGCGATTTAAAGGTCGTGGATGTTGCGCCGATGTAGGTGCGATGAGCATTTTGGGTTCTAACCACACATTTGTATATCAGGTCCTTCGTCAGGCATTTTCCCTGTAGGGGGCACTGGGTGCCGCTCTGCAGTTACAAGTTCTGTTGTCAGTTCTTTTGCATCTGATGTCTGGGCCTCGCTCTGTTATGGCCCTCTCAAGGTTCCCAGGGTGTTGTTCCGCCGACACGGTCGTCTCCCCTATGCCACTTGTTCCCTCACGCCGTTGGACCACATCACCTTCTGCGGGCGTTTCGGCCGCCTCGGAGGCCTGAGTTGTCATTTGAGGGCCGGTCCCCAGGTCGACCCCCTCGCTCCGATAGACCGTCATTCTGTCGCCGCGGTTGACGGCCAATGCTCGCCGTCTTCACCGCGTTAGTTTTAGCCATGTAGTCGGCCATGTTAGATGCTGTGGAGAAGGAAAACTTCACCGTGTGGCGTTTGAAGATTTTGTTGTACTTGTTCGTCGGCGGAAAGCACTCATCCAACGCTCAGAAAAAAGGTCCTGGCACGTTGGTGCGTCCATGTTTGGAGTAAGGCGCATTAAACCAAGTAACGGCCTTAGATCTGTTCCTTCGCGTGCGTCGAGTCCTGTTGGTGTGTCCTGGATCTGATGTCCGTCCCGTGCTCTGCCCAGCCACAATTACATCTCCTGTGTTGTCTCTATGTGCCCGCTGTGGGTATCGGGGGTTATGCCCTTCAGTTATTAAGTTATGTCGTTCTATGTTGTCAGATATACATCTAGTCCCCTTATGTCTATGTGATGCTGTTGTCAGCTATACATCTAGTCCCCTTATGTCTATGTGATGCTGCTGTCGGCTATACATCTAGTCCCCTTATGTCTGTGATGCTGTTGTCTGCTATACATCTAGTCCCCTTATGTCTATGTGATGCTGTTGTCAGCTATACATCTAGTCCCCTTATATCTATGTGATGCTGTTGTCAGCTATACATCTAGTCCCCTTATGTCTATGTGATGCTGCTGTCGGCTATACATCTAGTCCCCTTATGTCTATGTGATGCTGTTGTCAGCTATACATCTAGTCCCCTTATGTCTATGTGATGCTGTTGTCAGCTATACATCTAGTCCCCTTATGTCTATGTGATGCTGCTGTCAGCTATACATCTAGTCCCCTTATGTCTATGTGATGCTGCTGTCAGCTATACATCTAGTCCCCTTATGTCTATGTGATGCTGTTGTCAGCTATACATCTAGTCCCCTTATGTCTATGTGATGCTGCTGTCAGCTATACATCTAGTCCCCTTATGTCTATGTGATGCTGTTGTCAGCTATACATCTAGTCCCCTTATGTCTATGTGATGCTGCTGTCAGCTATACATCTAGTCCCCTTATGTCTATGTGATGCTGCTGTCAGCTATACATCTAGTCCCCTTATGTCTATGTGATGCTGCTGTCAGCTATACATCTAGTCCCCTTATGTCTATGTGATGCTGCTGTCGGCTATACATCTAGTCCCCTTATGTCTATGTGATGCTGCTGTCGGCTATACATCTAGTCCCCTTATGTCTATGTGATGCTGCTGTCGGCTATACATCTAGTCCCCTTATGTCTATGTGATGCTGCTGTCAGCTATACATCTAGTCCCCTTATGTCTATGTGATGCTGCTGTCGGCTATACATCTAGTCCCCTTATGTCTATGTGATGCTGCTGTCGGCTATACATCTAGTCCCCTTATATCTATGTGATGCTGTTGTCAGCTATACATCTAGTCCCCTTATGTCTATGTGATGCTGCTGTCGGCTATACATCTAGTCCCCTTATGTCTATGTGATGCTGCTGTCAGCTATACATCTAGTCCCCTTATGTCTATGTGATGCTGCTGTCGGTGCTGTACCACTACAACCAGGCCGGGTGTGCTCTCTGGCAGGTGCCACGGCCGTACGCGTTGTTGTCCGGTCCCTAGTCCCAGTTGCCGAGAAGCATGCAGTGTGCGTGCCAGGCCCATGTCTCTGCGTACTGGGTGGTCTGGCTCCTATGGGTGCCTTTGTCTTTCCTACGGTCGGTCCTGTGTCATAAATGTTAGCTGTATTGCTAGATACTGCTACCGGGTCATTTCTTCTACCTATGGAGGCGCCCCCGCTATTGCCATCTCTGCACACCTCATCACTTGGCTCTACCCTGTCCGGGGTACACAGTATGGTGTCTGTGTAACCGGCCCTGCGCAGTGCCTCATTATAATATACAGCGTGCTGTTTAAACACGTCTGTGTTTGCCGACAGGGTGGATATGTGTTTGGATACCCCTTTAACTATGGCTTCTATGACTGACCTAGGGTGATTCGATTGCCTGTTCACATATTGCAGGTTCTCGTGTGGGCTTGTGATAAGGGCGGTGGATGCCCGTATTCATTTCCAAGTGTGTGTGTGGGTATATAGAGATATATATATATATATATATATATATACACGTGTGTGGGGGGGGGGGGTATGTGTGCATGTGTACGTATATGCGTGGGTTTATATATGTGTGTGTGTGTGTGCATTCATGTACATGTGGGTACATATGTGGGTGTGTGTATATATATGTATATATATATATATATAGCTGTGTATGAGTATGTGTGTATGTGTGGGTGCGTATGTATGTGTGTGTGTGTGTGTATGTATATATAGGTCTATTTATTATATATATATGTGTGTGTGGGTGCGTATGTATGTGTGTGTGTATGTATGTATATATAGGTCTATATATTTATATATATATGTGTGTGTGTGTGGGTGCGTATGTATGTGTGTGTGGCTGTGTGTATATATATGTATATATATATATAGCTGTGTATGAGTGTGTGTGGGTGCGTATGTATGTGTGTGTGTGTGTGTATGTATGTATATATAGGTCTATATATTTATATATATGTGTGTGTGTGTGGGTGCGTATGTATGTGTGTGTGGGTGTCATCATCATCATCATCATCATCAGGTTTAGCGTCCGTGTTCCACGCTTGCATGGGTTTGGACGGGGGTTTTCCCACTTGAGGCAAGAGTGGTTGTCTTGCTCGCATAGGACTGTCTGGCGGGTTTTCTATAGCTGGATGCCCTTCCTAACACCAACCACATTTACAGTGTGGGGCTGGGAGGTTTTTACTGTGTTGCCTACATGGCCACATTACAGCGTGGACTGTGTGTTTTTTTGTCGTGACACCTACACAACCTCATTTGTTTCGGCCTGGATGTTGTGGGACCAACATAACTTTACATTGAAAGGGGCGGTGTGGATGGGGTGGAGGTGGTGGGACGGGGTGTGTTTTGATAGAGATGCCTACTGACTGTAGTAGGTTTTTACTTTGTATTTAGGTAAGGCGGGTCTTCTCTATTACTGAGTACCGCCAAAGGTCTCGGTCCAGTGACATTGTCTTGGAGAGGTGTAAGCGTGTGAGGTCGGAATTTATCAGCTCGTCCCATGTTTTTCTGGGTCTGCCTATTCCGTGGCTACCGTCTATCTTTATTGCCCTGCACTTTGTTATACAGCTGTCGTCTTTCATGCGCATCACGTGACCGTACCAACGTAGCCTTCTCTCGAGTAAACAACATCTGATCCCTCTTATTTCTAATTTTTTCCTTAGTTCGTTTATGCTTTGCCGTTCACGTATATTACTATTGCACATCCTGCGGAGCATGCAAGCTTCGTTCCTCTCTAGTCTGCGTATATCCTCTGCACACAATGCCCAGGTCTCACTGCCATGCAGCATTGCTGTTCGTATGCAGGCATCGTATAACCTGCCTTTCATTTTTAGGGAGAACCCTCTAGCGGCTAATAGTGGTATAAGCTCTCTGAACTTTTTCCATCCAGTTTTGACTCTAGCTACTGTACTTTCAGAGCACCCTCCCCCACTGCTGATTTTGTCACCCAGGTAACGGAAGCTGTCCACTATTTCTATAGAACCCTCTGCGCAGTTGAAGGAGCTAGTATTTTGTGGGCACTTGCTGCTACTTATTGCACCAGAGCACCGGCCACATGTAAAATCTATGTTCTTAGTTAGCTTACCTGTGATCCCACTACATCTTTTATGCACCCATACTTTGCAATTGGGACATAAAATGGAGTTTCTACCTACGCCTTTCCTACACACTGAGCATGGCCATTTCCCAGATGGGACCGCTGCCTTATTTTCTTTCCTACAAACTAGAACTTTAGTCTTAGCCAGGTTAATTTTAAGGCCTTTTGATTCTAGGCCGTGCTTCCATGTTTGGAATTACTTCTCTATTTCGGTCATTGATTCAGCTATAAGCGTTAGATCATCTGCGTATAGGAGTTCCCATGGGCAGCCGGTCTTGAACTCCTCTGTTATAGCCTGAAGGGCAATAATAAATAGTAGGGGGCTAAGAACAGAGCCCTGATGGACACCAACTTTTACACTAAACTCTTCACTATATTCGTTGTTAATTCTAACCTTGCTGACTGTTTCTTTATACATGGCTTGTATAGCTCTCACAAGCCATTCATCAACACCTAGTTTTCTAAGAGCCCACCAGATAATGGAACGGGGGACTCTGTCGAAGGCTTTCTCCAAGTCGACGAAAGCTAAGTATAGCATCTCAGCAACTATTTCCGAAGGACCAGCCGCCTTACCCGTCTTCATATCTTTGATTGCCTTGCTTATTGTACTACCCTGGACTAACACTGCTGGTCCCTCTATTGGGTCGATGTGGGGGAGACTGTCTTTCTCCCATTTGTTCTCCTCATTTAGAAGCCTTTCGTAGTGACACTTCCAAGCTACCTTCTTATCAGCGTCGGTGATGGCAAGTATGCCATCATCGTTAAGTACACACTTCTCCCCGACAATATCACGGTTTTCCTTGACACATTGCCTGGCAATCCTGAACACCTCACGTTTTTGGTCCTCACGTTGTAGAACATACTTGAACTTTCTTTCCTCTGCTTCCCTTCTTGCGAAGTACACTTGTCTCCTAGCTTCCCTCCTGGCCACTTGATAGTCTTCTCTACTTCCCCCATCCCGCCATACTTTCCAAGCCTGCTTTTTGGCCTTAATTGACTCCTCCACCTTACTGTTCCACCACCATGTTACTCTCCTCCTACCTACAGGCCTGCTCCAGCCACAGACTTAGTCTGCCGCCGTCAGCAGGTTTGCTCTCAGGAATTCCCACTGTTCCTCTATATTATACAACTCTAATTGCTCTTCCTTACTGTCGAAAGCGTCAAGTAATATGCTTTGAAATTTATTTCTGGCTATGGGGTCCTTTAGCTTCCATATTTTTCTCCTGAGGATAGTCCTCTTCCGCTGTCTAGTACGTCTCGTCCTGACTATGAGGTCGCTAATTATCAGTCTATGTTGGGAGGTGAATTCATCATGGGGGAGGGATTTAGTGTTTACAACAGACACTCTGTCACGTCTTCTGGTAAGGATATAATCTACCTGGCTTGTGTGTTCCCCCGATCTATAGGTGATCAAGTGATTGTCTCGTTTTTTGAAGTTAGTGTTACAGATAGTTAAGTTATTTGCGTTGCAGAATTCCAGGATTCTGGAGCCTTCCTCATTTCTGGTACCGAACCCATAGCCTCCATGGATTCCGTCATAGCCGTCACAATGTTGTCCAACGTGACCATTTAGGTCGCCTGCAATAACTATATAGTCAATGTCGCTTATTTGGGAGGTAGTGAGCATCAGTGTCTCGTAGAATCTGTCTTTTATAGCGCCGGGCAGTCCGGATTGGGGTGCGTACGCAGATATTTATGTGTGTATATATATGTATATATATATATATAGCTGTGTATGAGTGTGTGTGTGTGTGGGTGCGTATGTATGTGTGTGTGTGTGTGTGTATGTATGTATATATAGGTCTATATATTTATATATATATATATATGTGTGTACATCTCACAGAAATGCGTACGGATGGATTATATATTCATTTTATTATGTATTATTTTAGCATATATCTATTATATATATATATATATATATATATATATATATATATATATATATATATATATATATATTATATATATATATATATCTATTATATATATATATATATCTATTATATATATATATATCTATTATATATATATATATATCTATTATATATATATATATATATCTATTATATATATATATATATATCTATTATATATATATATATATATCTATTATATATATATATATATATCTATTATATATATATATATATATATATTATATATATATATATATATATATCTATTATATATATATATATATATATATCTATTATATATATATATATATATATATATTATATATATATATATATATATTATATATATATATATATATATTATATATATATATATATATATATATATATATTATATATATATATATATATATTATATATATATATATATATATATATATATATATATATATATATATCTATTATATATATATATATATATATATCTATTATATATATATATATATATATATCTATTATATATATATATATATATATATCTATTATATATATATATATATATATATCTATTATATATATATATATATATATCTATTATATATATATATATATATAATAGATATATATATATATATATATAATAGATATATATATATATATCTATTATATAGATATATATATATATCTATTATATATATA
>CAXHJY010001105.1:257500-287500 GCA_964016885.1 Eledone cirrhosa
ATGTGGGTACATACTCGGGAGTGTGAACAGACGTGTGAGATACCAAACCCAGCATGGCTCCATTGAAGTGTGTCGGACGGAAAATGGCTGATGACCAGTGTAGCAGTAAATAGGGACCAGAATTTATGATGACGTAGACAAACAACAGCCAATGGCATGACAAGAGTGGACTATGTTTGTTGAAGGTGTTTTTTTACGATAACACCCCAGTGAGAAAATTTGCTCCAAAAGAATTGCATGTGTCCGAAGGAACCTGCAGCCGTAGAATCAGCCAGATCCATACAGGGACCATGTCTCGAGCTACCTGCCGGCGAAACAATTGTAACACGCAATAAACTGAGTCCAGATGCATCACTGATTTTTCGTTTTTATATATATATATATATATATAAAAATATATATATATATAGACACACGACCGTGACCTCTGGCGTCACGCAGTAATACAGAGTACCCGACCTCCCATGGGTACAAGCTGAAGCATATAGACAATATGCCCCCACACCCTCCCACTGCAAGGGGGTCGTGGAGGCGCCACGGCAAAAAAGCACCCAGCCCACACTGTAAAGTGGTCGTGGAGGCGCCACGGCAAAAAAGCACCCAGCCCACACTGTAAAGTGGTCGTGGAGGCGCCACGGCAAAAAAGCACCCAGCCCACACTGTAAAGTGGTCGTGGAGGCGCCACAGCAAAAAAGCACCCAGCCCACACTGTAAAGTGGTCGTGGAGGCGCCACAGCAAAAAAGCACCCAGCCCACACTGTAAAGTGGTTGTGGAGGTGCCACTGCAAAAAAGCACCCAGCCCACACTGTAAAGTGGTCGTGGAGGCGCCACGGTAAAAAACCTCCCAGCCCACACTGTAAATGAGGTTGGTGTTAGGAAGGGCATCCAGCTGTAGAAATCAAGCCAGATCAGTTCCTGTATGAGCAAGGCATGGTCAGCCGACCAGACACTGCCCACAACAGGACAACCCGTCTAACCCATGCTAGCATGGAAGAACAGACGTAAAACGGTGATGATGATGCTGCTGATGATGATGATATATATATGTAACAACAATATATAAGACATAAGACCTTACCATGTGCCAGAAACTGTTGCTTTTGGCCTTTTCTTGGATCATTTCCATCATCCACTGTCTGTTGTTGACGAAGAATTTGGTCATTTTGACACAGTAATTGGTGGAGAGGTTTGTACATGCTATTTGCCAGCAGTTCTGGGCGTTGAGGGTGATAAGGGAAGCTGTGAGGTTTCCCTCAACTAAACCAGCGCTGAAGGCTTGCATTGTGTCATCGGTGGCAGTGTCGGGGTTGGTCTTCACCCATAGGTAGGACCACCTGGGTAGGAAGAGAGAGAGAGTGTGAGAGTGTAAGTTGAGGTAGGGCATTGATGGATGTGAGGGTGGATGTGAGGTTACCCCTGGGAGAGAGAGATAGACGTAGGGTGGGGGGGTGAGAGAGATAAAAAGAGACAAGGTGAAAGAATGAGAGAAAGAGAGAGAGCAATAAAGAGAGAGAGAGAGGGGGGGGAGAAAGAGAGAGAGAGTTTTTTCCTCTTAATTTAAGGGCTTCCCTCAACACTTGAGCAACCTTTAATCACCATTTATTTACTATTTTAACCCCTTAGCATTTAAACTGGCCATATCCGGGCAGAATTCTCTCACCTCTTTCTAAACCAGCCTTAACTGGCCATTCATACTGATGTTAAGGTATTGTTCTTAAAATAAATAATATCAAAATCTCATATATTCAATATTATGTGAGATATTATGTGAAAATATAATCATAATCTATAAAGCTCAGTGTATGGTCATGTTTCTTTGTTATAGAAATCTACGATATAGAATTTCAATTGAAATTTACAATTCAGTATTCGAAATAGCTTCGATTGGGTCATGGCACATATATTTTTTTCAATTTCACCCACAATTACGCAAAAAATCGATAAAACTCAATATTTTACGATTTTCTCCTCTCTCATTTCAACTGCTAAACTCTTTCCATTACCCTTCAAAATCTATACAACTTCATACTTTCTGCTACTTTCTCTTTCCAAGCTGAAACAACTATTCTTTTCATTTTACATTGTTCATGTTGATGGTGATACTGTCCGTTTTACTCTCTCACTCATACACTTTACAGACTAAACAACAAAAACATTAGCCACATTAACGTACAATTTCGTTTATTCTAAATGTGAGTCTTCAAACTGATTTATTTATTTGCAAACACATACAAACACACACTCACATCAAATGAATAATTAAACTTTAAATCAATTTAACCACGTGCCGGATTTCTAACCACACATACACACTTCATTAACAAATAAAAATTCTAATTTGCGACAATTATTTTCTTTCAATCGTAAAATCAAACGACATAATTATTTTCATTTTCGGTTGTTAATCTTCATGGCGATAATACTACCCTTCCATTTCACATCATGTGAGTTAACAAATAATTTTTTAAAACACTATTCGCAGACTTCCTTAAACAACAAGATCAATTGCGTAGCCGGTAAAGCTATGTAGCAGGTAAAAGGCTATGTAGTCAGTACAATGTTATATAGCATGAAAAGTTTATATAACCGGTAAATGTTATGTCGCCGTTAGCATGTGTGTGTGTGTGTGTGTATTACCGTCAATACACACGTGTGTGTGCGTGTTTCAATGTAGTTTTCGTTAACAATGACGAGAGTACAATCGCGCCAGAAACAATTCAGTTTCTCATTCTTAACTGCTAGGGACGTTCACAGGTTCATTAAGTACTTTCAGTAAGGAATAAAAAAATTAGGGATTGAACCCCAAACCACGACATAAACAGGCACCAACAAACGTTTTCTTTGTCCTGTCAAAAAGTGGTTGATCCTATCCCTTTCACCTACGACCTCAGTTAGGTCAGGCGAAAGTCAAATAGACAGGGGATCACCTATGTAGGTACAAACCTTGCTGCGGTATGTCTATTTTTCTAGCTGCAACCAGATTATATATACCGTAGTTATTAGAGACCATGACACACCAGGCCTGCAAACCAAACGAGATGGAATATTCATTATAATACATCAGTTCCTCAGCTCCGAGCAACGCCGGGCACTTCTGCTAGTAGTATATATAGAGTAATGTAATATAATTATTAGAGGGATTTAATCCTTTAGTATCTAAACCAGTTGTATCTGGCCAGAATACTTTCACCTCTTTCTGTTCAAACCATCTGTAACTGGCTACTCATACTGATGTTAATGTATTGTTCTCAAAATATATAATATCAAAATCTTGTTGATTCGATATTATGTGAGGTAAAGCCTTTACTATGAAAATATAATAGTATATATAGAGTAATGTAAATGTTATGTGAGATATTATGTGAGGTAAAGCCTTTACTGTGACAATACAATAGTATATATAGAGTAATGTAAATGTTATGTGAGATATTATGTGAGGTAAAGTCTTTACTATGAAAATACAATAGTATATATAGAGTAATGTAAATGTTATGTGAGATATTATGTGAGGTAAAGCCTTTACTGTGAAAATACAATAGTATATATATAGAGTAATGTAAATGTTATGTGAGATATTATGTGAGGTAAAGCCTTTACTGTGAAAATACAATAGTATATATATAGAGTAATGTAAATGTTATGTGAGGTAAAGTCTTTACTGTGACAATACAATAGTATATATAGAGTAATGTAAATGTTATGTGAGATATTATATGAGGTAAAGCCTTTACTGTGAAAATACAATAGTATATATAGAGTAATGTAAATGTTATGTGAGGTATTATGTGAGGTAAAGCCTTTACTGTGACAATACAATAGTATATATAGAGTAATGTAAATGTTATGTGAGATATTATGTGAGGTAAAGCCTTTACTGTGAAAATACAATAGTATATATAGAGTAATGTAAATGTTATGTGAGATATTATGTGAGGTAAAGCCTTTACTGTGACAATACAATAGTATATATAGAGTAATGTAAATGTTATGTGAGGTATTATATGAGGTAAAGCCTTTACTGTGAAAATACAATAGTATATATAGAGTAATGTAAATGTTATGTGAGGTATTATGTGAGGTAAAGCCTTTACTGTGACAATACAATAGTATATATAGAGTAATGTAAATGTTATGTGAGATATTATGTGAGGTAAAGTCTTTACTATGAAAATACAATAGTATATATAGAGTAATGTAAATGTTATGTGAGATATTATGTGAGGTAAAGCCTTTACTGTGAAAATACAATAGTATATATATAGAGTAATGTAAATGTTATGTGAGATATTATGTGAGGTAAAGCCTTTACTGTGAAAATACAATAGTATATATATAGAGTAATGTAAATGTTATGTGAGGTAAAGCCTTTACTGTGACAATACAATAGTATATATAGAGTAATGTAAATGTTATGTGAGATATTATATGAGGTAAAGCCTTTACTGTGAAAATACAATAGTATATATAGAGTAATGTAAATGTTATGTGAGGTATTATGTGAGGTAAAGCCTTTACTGTGACAATACAATAGTATATATAGAGTAATGTAAATGTTATGTGAGATATTATGTGAGGTAAAGCCTTTACTGTGAAAATACAATAGTATATATAGAGTAATGTAAATGTTATGTGAGATATTATGTGAGGTAAAGCCTTTACTGTGACAATACAATAGTATATATAGAGTAATGTAAATGTTATGTGAGGTATTATATGAGGTAAAGCCTTTACTGTGAAAATACAATAGTATATATAGAGTAATGTAAATGTTATGTGAGGTATTATGTGAGGTAAAGCCTTTACTGTGACAATACAATAGTATATATAGAGTAATGTAAATGTTATGTGAGATATTATGTGAGGTAAAGCCTTTACTGTGACAATACAATAGTATATATAGAGTAATGTAAATGTTATGTGAGATATTATGTGAGGTAAAGCCTTTACTGTGACAATACAATAGTATATATAGAGTAATGTAAATGTTATGTGAGGTATTATATGAGGTAAAGCCTTTACTGTGAAAATACAATAGTATATATAGAGTAATGTAAATGTTATGTGAGGTATTATGTGAGGTAAAGCCTTTACTGTGACAATACAATAGTATATATAGAGTAATGTAAATGTTATGTGAGATATTATGTGAGGTAAAGCCTTTACTGTGACAATACAATAGTATATATAGAGTAATGTAAATGTTATGTGAGGTATTATGTGAGGTAAAGCCTTTACTGTGACAATACAATAGTATATATAGAGTAATGTAAATGTTATGTGAGATATTATGTGAGGTAAGGCCTTTACTGTGACAATACAATAGTATATATAGGATAACGTCCATGAACTTGGTTGGTTTCACTTGGGGATGGTTGCTTCTGACAGGACCTACTGCAAGGAGTGTTGGAGGACTCTGCCCCCTCGACCTTCTCAGGATTAAGTGGGCGAAGAAAAAGAAAAGTTTGTTCTAAGACAAAGACTTATCCAGCTGGTGCTTATCCTGGTTTCCTTGGAGATTACAAGACTTTCCTCTGGATAGGATGCCAGTGTATCGCAGGATTAACTCCCCAGCTACACCTGGTTCTTATCCCCGGTCTCCTTGGCTCTAACAGACTGTGAGTACAAGACACTCCCCTGGATAGGACACCAGTCCATCATAGAGTTAACTTCCCAGCTACTCATCACATGTCCATACCATCTGTCTTCTCTCCCACACACCACATCTTATCCCTCTTATACACAGTTTCTCTCTCAACACACCACATGTCCATACCATTTCAGTCTTCTCTCCCACACACTACAGTTTATCCCTCTTATACAGTTTCTCTCTCAACACATCACATGTCCATACCATTTCAGTCTTCTCTCCCACACACTACAGTTTATCCCTCTTATAGTTTCTCTCTCAACTCATCACATGTCCATGCCATCTGTCTTCTCTCCCACACACCACATCTTATCCCTCTTATACACAGTTTCTCTCTCAACACATCACATGTCCATACCATCTCAGTCTTCTCTCCCACACACTACAACTTATCCCTCTTATACACAGTTTCTCTCTCAACACATCACATGTCCATACCATCTCAGTCTTCTCTCCCACACACCACAACTTATCCCTCTTATACACAGTTTCTCTCTCAACACATCACATGTCCATACCATCTCAGTCTTCTCTCCCACACACAAAACTTATCCCTCTTATACACAGTTTCTCTCTCAACACATCACATGTCCATACCATCCCAGTCTTCTCTCCCACACACCACAACTTATCCCTCTTATACCCAGTTTCTCTCTCAACTCATCACATGTCCATATCATCTCAGTCTTCTCTCCCACACACTACAACTTATCCCTCTTATACACAGTTTCTCTCTCAACACACCACATGTCCATACCAACGCAGTCTTCTCTCCCACACACCACAACTTATCCCTCTTATACACAGTTTCTCTCTCAACACATCACATGTCCATACCATCTCAGTCTTCTCTCCCACACACTACAACTTATCCCTCTTATACACAGTTTCTCTCTCAACACACCACATGTCCATACCATCTCAGTCTTCTCTCCCACACACCACAACTTATCCATCTTATACACAGTTTCTCTCTCAACACATCACATGTCCATACCATCTCAGTCTTCTCTCCCACACACCACAACTTATCCCTCTTATACACAATTTCTCTCTCAACTCATCTATACTTGGTCGTTCACGCACATTGACATTGCACATCCTTCAGAGCATGCTTGCTTCATTTCTCTCCAGCCGTCGCATATCCTCCACAGTTGCTGCCCATGTCTCACTACCATGCAGCATCACACATCTCACACAGGCATCATATATATCATCATCATCATTTTACATCTGCTTTTCCCTGCTTGCAAGGGTGGGATGGGAACTGATTCTGGCCTGATTTCTACAGCTGGATGCCCTTCCTAACACCAACCTCATTTACAGTGAGTGCTGGGTGCTTTTTTGCCGTGGCACCTCCCCGACCACTTTGCAGTGGAATGATAGGGACTCCAGTCCCTATATTCTCATTTCTACAGCTGAGTAAACTCCGAGCAATGTGAAATAAAATGTCTTGCTCAAGGAAACAACACATCACCCGGTCTGAGAATTGAACTCACAACCTTTCGATTGCAAGCCCAATGCTCTAACCACATATATATATATATATATGTATATGTATATATATATATATATATATGTATATGTATATATATATATATGTATATGTATATATATATATTTATATATATATATATATATGAGTATATATATATATATAACGGCGATGAATTAGTTTTGCGAGGTTTTTTATATGAAATCCTGTGTCAAAACAAATATATATATGGGGAGGGTCATATTTGTGTAATAATATTGCCAGAAATAATAACAGAACACACTCACTGTTTGGTAACAGTGAGTGTGTTCTGTTATTAATTCTGGCAATATTATTACACAAATATGACCCTCCCCAAGTATATATATATATATACACACAACTATATTACACGGAGAGAAGTGTGTTACACAGTGAGATGTGTGTAAAGAATTATTACATGTGAGTTTAACCGTTACTGTATCATCATCATCATCATCATTTCATTTTACGTCCGCTTTTTCCCTGCTTGCAAGGGTGGGACGGGAACTGATTCTGGCTTGATTTCTACAGCTGGATGCCCTTCCTAACACCAACCTCATTTACAGTGAGTGCTGGGTGCTTTCTTGCTGTGGCACCTCCACGACCACTTTGCAGTGGAATGATAGGGACCCCAGTCCCTATTATCTCATTTCTACAGCTGAGTAAACTGGAGCAATGTGAAATAAAGTGTCTTGCTCAAGGAAACAACACATCACCCGGTCTGAGAATTGAACTCACAACCTTTCGATTGCAGTGGGGGCTGTGGGCGCATATTGTCTATATGCTTCAGCTTGTACCCATGGGAGGTCGGGTACTCTGTATTACTGCATGACGCCAGAGGTCACGGTCATGTGTCATCGCCTTTGAGAGGTGTAATTGGGTAAGGTCGGCTTTTATCACCTCATCCCAGGTCTTCTTGGGTCTCCCCACTCCGCGGTTTCCATCGACTTCTAGTGCTCTGCACCTTTTTATGCAGCTGTCATCCTTCATACGCATCACATGTCCATACCAGCGCAACCGCCTCTCCTGCACACAGCATTTGATTCCTCTTATGCTCAGTCTCTCTCTCAATTCATTTATGCTTTGTCATTCGCGTATATTACTGTTACACATCCATCTGTATATCTTGATAAACCTTGAAATATCTCTTTAGACTTCCTTCAGAGTTCTAGATCTTGTGACATATGTGACATTGATAAATGTTGGTTGGTATATTCTATAGTCAGTAGGAAGTACCGTATTGTCGGCTATTTAAGAGAGGTTGAAGTCCAGCCTATCACATCAGATTCTGACACAAACTGTTCAACTACAAACATATACATACATATATATACATGCATATATATATATTTATATATATATATATATATATATCTGTGATATATATATATATATATCTGTTATATATATATATCTGTGATATATATATATATATCTGTGATATATATATATATATATATCTGTGATATATATATATATATATATATATCTGTGATATATATATATATATATATGGAGGCACATGGCTTAGTTGTTAGAGCATTGGCCTTGCAATCGAAAGGTTGTGAGTTCAATTCTCACACCGGGTGATGTGTTGTTTCCTTGAGCAAGACACTTTATTTCACATTGCTCCAGTTTACTCAGCTGTAGAAATGAGATGATAGGGACTGGGGTCCATATCATTCCACTGCAAAGTGGTCGTGGAGGTGCCACGGCAAAAAAGCACCCAGCACTCACTGTAAATGAGGTTGGTGTTAGGAAGGGCATCCAGCTGCAGAAATAAAGCCAGAATCAGTTCCCGTCCCACCCTTGCAAGCAGGGAAAAGCGGACTTAAAATGATGATAAAATGATGATGATATCTGTGATGTATATATATATATATATCTGTGATATATATATATATATATATCTGTGATATATATATATATATATCTGTGATATATATATATATCTGTGATATATATATATATATATATATATATCTGTGATATATATATATATATCTGTGATATATATATATATATATATATATATCTGTGATATATATATATATATATATATATATCTGTGATATATATATACATATATCTGTGATATATATATATATATACATATATCTGTGATATATATATATATATACATATATCTGTGATATATATATATATATATATATATCTGTGATATATATATACATACATATATATATATACATATATACATATACATACATATATATATATACATATATACATATACATATATATATACATATATATATATATATACATATATATATACATATATATATATACATACATAAATATACATATATATATGCATACATAAATATATATATATATACATATATATATACATACATAAATATATATATATATACATATATATATACATACATAAATATATATATATATATACATATATATATATACATACATAAATATATATACATACATATATATACATACATATATATACATACATATATATACATACATATATATATATATACATATATATATATATATATATATATATATATATATATATATATATATATATATACGATAACATCCGTATTCTGATGATTTGATCAGGCAAACCCTGTAATTAAGGTTGAGTGACACAATTTCTAACGATCAGTGGCCTTTAGACTCACCTAATCAGTGAAACAATTGTTAATACTGTAAATAAAACTATTTTTGTACAGCCGACCACGTTATTATATATATATATATATATATATATATATATAATTCTCAGACCGGGTGATATGTTGATTCCTTGAGCAAGACACTTTATTTCACATTGCTCCAGTTTACTCAGCTGTAGAAATGAGATGATAGGGACTGGGGTCCCTATCATTCCACTGTAAAGTGGTCGTGGAGGTGCCACGGCAAAAAAGCACCCAGCACTCACTGTAAATGAGGTTGGTGTTAGGAAGGGCATCCAGCTGTAGAAATCAAGCCAGAATCAGTTCCCGTCCCACCCTTGCAAGCAGGGAAAAAGTGGACGTAAAATGAAATGATGATGATGATGATATATTTCGTTTCTGAATTTGTTTAGCAAGATTCTTTATCTGAAAACGTGTGTTGAAACCGATATTGTTATACTTTGGGAGGGTCATGTTGCCAATAAGAAACACACGCACCAGTTGCTTTCACTTCAATTTATTGTAAATTAAATTTATAAATTTCCGGTTGGTTGGTTGGTTCCACAACCAGACGATTGTTCATATATTGTCAAAGTTCTTTCGTCACACATTCTGTGACCTCTTCAGTGACTGGGGATTCTTTTCTTTGTTTTTGTGCCTTTCCTTTGTTCTGTCCGAAAAGAATCCCCAGTCACTGAAGAGGTCACAGAATGTGTGACGAAAGAACTTTGACAATATATAAACAATCATCTGGTTGTGGAACCAACCAACCAACCGGAATTTATAAATTTATTATAATAAATTGAAGTGAAAGTAACTGGTACATGTGTTTTTTATTGGCAACATGACCCTCCCAAAGTATAACAATATATATATGTGTATATATATATATATATATATACAATGATATTAAATAAATGGAAACTATATTTATAAAACCATATTTATTCTATTATATATATTTCAAGGGCAACCAAGACAACATTGGTACGCTTTCATCAGATAAAATACAAAGTTTGTTTTATAAATAGAGACATACCCATGAAAATCATACCTTATCGGTTGGAAATTCACTGGATAGTGGAAATATATTAGGGATTATTCAAACTTATGTGTGAATATGCAAATGAATATGTAAATAATTGTAAAAGAACCGTTTATTTAAATGACACTGGAGAAAGAGAGAGAAAAAAGAGAGAAAAAATAAAAAAATATTACGAGAGAGATAGAGAGAAGAAATTAATAAGAGGATGAATAGAACTCGTGTAACGTTAATTTTGGGGAATATATTCTAAGTATATATCTACTAATGGTACGTGTATTTATGATTAATTAGTTGTTAAAATTCTTTTCTAATATAATTACTGTTATAAGTAGATAGAAAAATAAATAGATAGAAAAATAGATAAAAAAATAAATGGAAAAATATATTGAAAAATCAATCAATAAATAGATAAATATATAAAAAGATAAATAAATGGATAGATGTGTATATCGTGTTATAGATAATTGTTTTAATGAGTTATGAGGGATATTGGTTTTATATTTAATGTAAGTAAATATTAAGTTAAATAAAATATATATTGGGATATTGGTTTTATATTTAATGTAAGTAAATATTAAGTTAAATTAAATATATATTGGGATATTGGTTTTATATTTAATGTAAGTAAATATTAAGTTAAATTAAATATATATTGGGATATTGGTTTTATATTTAATGTAAGTAAATATTAAGTTAAATTAAATATATATATATATATAGTAATAATAATAAATTTGAAGACTAAAATCCAAAGAGGGCTCGATAAGCAGCGATTCTTTGCTTAAACTTTAATCTGTTATTTTAATAAATATATATATATATATATATATATATATATATATATATATATATGATGGCTGCCCCCTCATTATCGAGTATGGCCAGTGCACGAAGAAAAAAACAATAATAACAATAACGACAATAATAATAATAATAAAATTATATATATATATACACACACACATACACACACATATACATATATATATATACATATACACAGACACACACGATAACTTACAATCAGCAGCAACATTTTCCCATGTATCAGCAGAGATGTTAGCGTCTTTCAAAGAGGCTTTCAACAAATCCTTATACCTCTTTTTTGGTTTATGTGGAGGTCGTTTTCCTTTAACTAACTCTCCATAAAAGAGTTGTTTTGTTATCCTAGAATCCTTCATCCTGGCAAGGTGACTACATACATACATACATACATATATATATACATATATACATATATACATATATACATTTATATACATTCATACACAGTAAAAAGCACCCAGTCCACACTGTAAATGTGGTTGGTGTTAGGAAGGGCATCCAGCCGCAGAAAACCAGCCAGAAACAGTTCTATATGGGCGAGACATGGTCGCCTGACCCAACTTGCCTCTAAATGGAACAAACCCGTCTAACCCATGCTAGCGTGGAAGATGGACGTTAAACAATGATGATGATGATATATATATACATATATATATGTGGTGCTATTAAGTTAGACATGGCCTGGGCCAATACTGACTAAAAGTTATCAAAATATATATATATATATATACGTGGGAAAGTAAGAAATCGGAGAATAGACTGTTAAAACATGTTTATTTAAAACAGCACCTATGTACGTTTCGCCCGGTTGGGCTTCTCAGGGGCATAAATAATCAAAAGTGTTCCTTACATTGCTCGGAAAGAGTTTATATATATATATATATGATGGTTGCCCCCTTGTTATCGAGTATGACCATTGCACGATATACCATTATTAATAATTCTCAATTAATTCTATCGTGCAATGCCTGTGTGTGAAGATATGTTTTAAAGTGAGGAAAGACTGCACTGAGCCAATCCCACTCTCTGAGAGACAGTAGCTATAACCTGAACAGAAGAAAAGATCAACATCATCTGTAACTACTGAGCCGCAGGTTTTATATGGGAGTTATCCCAGTTTCCTGAGTTACCTTCTCCTAGAAGAAGGTCCTGAGAAAGGCTAGGGGTCCTTCACTCCCAGTGGTTTAACTGAGGGATCGGGTGTCCAGCCCGATTATTTCTATGTCCCCGTGCATATATACACATGCATACATGCACATACATATATATATACATATATGCATGTATATACATATTTACACATTTTTGTGTACATACATACATATACGCATACATACACATATACATACATATCTACATATATGATGGCTGCAAACTCTAAGAGTGCTGCAATTGCTTGTCAGATTATAGAGTTTGGTGCACTTTTAGGCTACGGCCAGCCACACAAACCTGTAACAGATCCTGAACAAGCAATGCCTGTGCTTTGAAGGTTTTTTAAGTGGGGAAAGGCCTTGCACCTGACCAATCCCACTCTCTGAACATCGAAAACACTGCCCTAAAAGGAGAACTGGTCCCGCAGCGTGCCCAAATATCCCCTCCTCACCAAGCAAGCTTGGTGGGGTTGCTGGTTTAGTTGCCGACGACCTGACCAGGAGTCAGGTTGTACTGGGTCACATGTTACCAATAGCACTCGAGAGCGACCTGACATTTTGCTTTAATCTGATCAGTTTGGGAAATTCTTCCTGTTTTATGTGAAAAAAAGTGGCTTGGAAGGTATAAAAATGTGGTTGGTTGTTGAATGTCACGTGAATAAGCACTTTAAATTCCGCACCAATTCATGTTGCAAAAATTCTTGTAGTCAAAACAATTTTGATTGGTCGGTAGAGGTCATGTGAATGTTAAAATTGATTTTAGCGCGAACTGGTTTGGTGCCAAATGTAGGTTTGTTGAAGAGTGTCTTTTTCCGCTTGATTGAGTTGCAGTCATGTTGAGAGGTCACTGAAAAATGTGTCTATTAAGACAAATATGTGTGTGTGTGTGTGTGTGTGTAGTAAAGTGGTTAATTCTTGTGATAATGGTCAATAGGGATGTGTGTGTACGTGTGTGAGTTGGTCATGTTGAAAGGTCAACAGTTCAGGTGTCTATAAAGACAAATGTGTGTATGTATGTGTGTGTGTGTGTGTGTGTGTGTGTGTGTAGCAGAGTGGTTCATTGTTGTGATAATGGGAATGAATCAGTCAGTAGGTATGTGTGTGTGTGTGTGTGGGGGGGGGGGTTATTTTAACATGTTGAAACATTTTTTTCAGCTCTTGTCTTATACGGAGAAGTGTGTGTGTGTGTGTGTGTGTGTGAATATGTCTGTCTGTATGTTAGTGTATGCGTGTGTATGTGTGTGTATGTGTGTGTGTGTGTGTGGATGGACCAGTATTTTTGTGATACTGGTAATAATGGTGTACATTATTCGATATTTTCAGTCATTTGCAAATACGATTCTCTCAAAAGAACATCAAAAACATCAATAATAAAAAAGGTGAAATGATGTATAGTATTGTCATAACACCAAGGTGTGTGTGAGTGTCCAGATTGTACGTACTGCAAGGGGAATCCATTAGGCTCTGCCGTATGGGAATACTTGTGTACAAATATGTATGCACCCATCAATGTGCAATGCATGTGTGTGTATGTGTATGTGTGCGTGTCGGCACGTGTATATCTATAAACATCAAAAGGTATGTGAATTTGTGTATATTTGTGTTGCACCATAGGACGTGTGTGTTTACGTATGTCATTGTGTTTATATGTGGATAGAGATGTATGTAGGATGCATGCTGATGTAGGTATATATATATGTATGCTGATGTAGGTATATATATATATATATATATATATATATATATACTGGGATACATGTTACCAGTAGCACCAATGGGTGACCTGACATACAACCTCTCATGGTCGGGTCGTTGGCGACTAAACTGGCAACCCCACCAAGGTTTCTTGGTGAGGAGGGTGACTTTGGACATCCTGCAGGACTAAAATCAAAACCTGTCAAAGGGCAAAGGAGCTCTTAAGAGTCAATGGCCATCCAAAATCACCAGGAGAGATGACCCCTTAGCCTTTGTCAAGGCAGAATTCTAGGAGAAGGAAAACTCTGATATAACACCTGCAACTCTGATGGTATCCAATGATGTTGACTTGTTCTTCTTTTTGGTAAATATCATCTTGGTTAAGAGAGTGGGACTGGCTTTGTGCAGTGCCTTTGCTCACTATAAAAGCTTCACGGCACAGGCATTGCTTTATATCTGGAGATCTCTCTGCACTTGTCGTCACATGGTACCATGGGCTCAGCACTGTGTCAATAATTGTCACAAGTGTAGTGTTTGTACCAGAGTTTTCAAGTCGCTGGCTGGACTAAAAAGTCACACTCGTTCAGCGCATCGGTAGGGGTTCTCCTACATGGATATAAAGTAGTGGCCGTACTCGAAAACGAGTTGGCAGCCACCATATATATATATATATATACATAGAAAGAAGAGATGCAATGAAAAATCACTTTCGGTGAAAGATAAACGGAATACAGAGTCAAGATAAAATATTAAAAAAATAATGAATAAAACAATGAAACAGTTCCTTATATTAAACAAAAAAAGTTCATTATTTAACGATCGTTTCTAGGATATATATGTGTTAGAATTGGCATGCATATTCAACAGATCTATGTACAAAATTATACAAAATTATACAAACTATCAAAATTAAATATACATACCAACACATATATATGCCGTCTTCAGAAATAATGAAACATACATGGTGGCTGCCAACTCGTTTTCGAGTATGGCCACTACTTTATATCCATGTAGGAGAACCCCTACCGATGCGCTGAACGAGTGTGACTTTTTAGTCCAGCCAGCGACTTGAAAACTCTGGTACAAACACTACACTTGTGACAATTATTGACACATAGTGCTGGGCCCATGGTACCTACATATATATATACATAGATACATATATATATATATACATATATATATATATATATATATATATATACATATATATATATACATACATATATATATATACATATATATATATACATATATATATATACATACATATATATATATACATATATATATATATATATATATATATGTATATATATATATATATGTATATATATATGTATATATATATGTATATATATATATATGTATATATATATATATGTATATATGTATATATATGTATATCAGAGCAGGAGAGTTGGGGCGAAAAAGGTATCGGATGCTGAATTTGCCGACGACATAGTTTTGGTGACAAATACAGTGAAGGAGGCAGAGGATTTGATGCGGGAGGTTGAGACTGTGTCGATGAGTGTGGGGCTGAGAATGAATGAGACTAAAACAAAATATCTGGTAGAGAATGTTGAGAAGCCAGAGGGGATCACTAATGTAGGCGGGAAGCCGCTAGAATTGGTTGAGGGCTTCTTGTATTTGGGAGCAAAGATTGGGAATACGGAAGATGATGTGGTTGAGAGGAAGAGCAAGGCCTGGGCGGCGTGCCACAGCTTGAGATCGGTGTGGAAGTCGGACCTTCATAGAGACCTGAAAATCCGCCTCTTCATTGCTGTAGTGGAGTCTGTGCTGCTGTACGGGTCTGAGACTTGGACACTGACCAAGAGACTCACTCAGATGGTGGATGGGTGCTACACGAGAATGCTGAGGATGGCTCTGAACATTAATCAGTATATACTGAGGATGAAAAACTCAGAGCTGTATGGGAGCCTCCCAAAAGTCAGCTCAAAAGTGACACAGAGGAGACTGAGGTTGGCTGGACATGCTCACCGACATCCAGAGTTGACATTGCACTCAGTGCTCCTTTGGGAGCCCCTACATGGACACACTGGAAGAGGAAGACCAAGGTTAACATATGTTGATGCCCTAAGGACAGACACTGGTCTGTTGGAGACGCAGGACATGGCAGCGATAATGAGGGACAGAGACCGCTGGAGAGAACTCGTCCATGGATCTCGGGAATTTTACCCGCCTTAGATAGAGAGAGATACATATATATACATATATATATATATATATACATATATATACATATATATACATATATATACATATATATACATATATATACATATATATATATATATACATATATATACATATATATACATATATATACATATATATATATATATACATATATATACATATATATATATATATATATATATATACATATATATACATATATATATATACATATATATACATATATATATATATATATATATACATATATATATATATATATATATAAATATATATATATATATATATATACATATATATATATATATATATATATATATATATATATACATATATATATACATATATATATATATACATATATATATATATACATATATATATATATATACATATATATATATATACATATATATATATATATACATATATATATATATATACATATATATATATATATATACATATATATATATATATACATATATATATATATATACATATATATATATATACATATATATATATATACATATATATATATATACATATATATATATATACATATATATATATATACATATATATATATATACATATATATATATATACATATATATATATATATATATATACATATATATATATATATATATATATATACATATATATATATATATATATATATATACATATATATATATATACATATATATATATATATATATATATATATATACATATATATATATATATATATACATATATATATATATATATATATACATATATATATATATATACATATATATATATATATATATATACATATATATATATATATATATATACATATATATATATATATATATATACATATATATATATATATATATATACATATATATATATATATATATATATATATATATATATATATATATATATATACATATATATATATATATATATATCATCATCACCGTTTTACGTCCGTTCTTCCACGCTAGCATGGGTTAGACGGGTTGTCCTGTTGTGGGCAGTGTCTGGTCGGCTGACCATGCCTTGCTCATACAGGAACTGATCTGGCTTGATTTCTACAGCTGGATGCCCTTCCTAACACCAACCTCATTTACAGTGAGTGCTGGGTGCTTTTTCGTGGCGCCTACACGTCCACTTTACAGTGTGGGCTGGGTGCTTTTTTGCCGTGGCACCTCCACGACCACCTTGCGGTGGGGGGGGGGGGGGGCGTATTGTTTATATGCTTCAGCATGTACCCATGGGAGGTCGGGTACCCTGTATTACTGCGTGACGCCAGAAGTCACGGTCGTGTGTCATTGACTTTGAGAGGTGTAGTTGGGTAAGGTCGGCTTTTATCACCTCATCCCAAGTCATCTTGGGTCTCCCCACTCCGCGGTTTCCATCAACTTCTAGTGCTCTGCACCTTTTTATGCAGCTGTCATCCTTCATACGCATCACATGTCCATACCAGCGTAACCGCCTCTCCTGCACGCAGCATTTGATTCCTCTTATGCTCAGTCTCTCTCTCAATTCATTTATGCTTTGTCGTTCACGTATATTACTGTTACACATCCATCGGAGCATGCAGGCTTCGTTTCTCTCTAATCTACGTAAGTCTTCCACCTTCAGCGCCCAGGTCTCACTACCATGCAACATCGCTGTTCGGATACACGCATCATACAGTCTGCCTTTCATTCTGAGGGAGAAGCCTTTTGCAGCTAGCAGTGGTAGTAGTTCCCTAAACTTCTTCCATCCCGTTCTTACCCTAGTTATTGTACTTTCTGAGCACCCACCTCCGTTGCTAATTCGGTCACCTAGGTAGCAGAAGCTGTCTACTGTTTCTACAGGGCCCTCCCAGAGATTGGTGGTACTTGTTTCCTGTGGCTGTTTGCTTGCTGTTTCAGCACAGCTGCTGCATGTGAATCCTACATTCTTAATTAAGCTTCCTGAGATCCCGCTACATCTCTTGTGTACCCATTGTTTGCATTTGGGGCAAAGAATGGAGTTCCTACCTACACCTTTCCTACATACTGAGCAAGGCCATTTCCCTGAGGGGATCTGGGTTCTGTTTTCTCGTCTACTTATAAGGACCTTAGTCTTTGTCATGTTGACTTTGAGGCCCTTTCTCTCTAGTCCCTGCTTCCAGGTTTGGAATTTATTCTCTAGTTCTACCATAGATTCAGCTATGAGTGCGAGGTCATCAGCATACAGGAGTTCCCATGGGCATCCGGTCTTAAACTCCTCCGTTATTGCCTGCAGGACTATGATGAACAGGAGAGGGCTAAGAACAGAGCCCTGGTGGACCCCAACCTGTACGCTAAATTCCTCGCTATACTCATTGCCAATCCTAACTTTGCTGACTGCTCCCCTATACATGGCTTGTACCGCTTTCACAAGCCATTCATCTACTCCTAGTTTTCTAAGAGCCCACCAGATTACTGCACGTGGAACTCTGTCAAAGGCTTTCTCAAGGTCGACAAATGCCAAGTAGAGTGGCTTACTTTTAGCTAGGTACTTTTCCTGTAATTGCCTCACAAGGAAGAGCGCATCAGTGGTGCCTTTCCCTGGTACAAACCCAAATTGCATCTCGTCTATATTCACCCGGTCCCTAATCAGCTGTGCTATAACTCTTTCTGTTACTTTCATATATACATATATATATATATATATATATATACATATATATATATATATATATATATATATATATATATATATATATATATATATATATATATATATATATATATACATATATATATATATATATACATATATATATATATATATATACATATATACATATATATATATATATATACATATATATATATATATATATATATACATATATATATACATATATATATATATACATACATATATATATATATATATATACATATATATATACATATATATATATATACATACATATATATATATATATATACATATATATATATATATATATATATATATATATATATACATATATATATATATATATATATATATATATATACATATATATATATATATATATATATATATACATACATATATATATATATATATATATATATACATACATATATATATATATACATACATACATATATATATATATATATATATATTTTACAACGTGAGGACCAGAAACAGGAGGTATTCAAGATTGCGAGGCAGTGTGTCAGAGATAGTTGTGATGTCATTGGAGAGAAGTGTATCCGGAATGATAAAGGTGAGCTTGCCCTCACAAGTGCTGAGAAGAAAGATGCATGGAAGAGTCATTATGATAGATTACTAAATGAGGAGAATGCATGGGAAGAAGAGACCCTACCCCACGTAGACCCTATAGAGGGACCAGCAGTACAAGTCAGCGGCAGCGTAGTAAGTAAGGCGATATGAAGATAGGGAAGGCAACCGGTCCATCGGGTATAGCTGCCGAGATGCTGAAGGCATCTGGGTCTGTAGGTCACACTATAACCACACGTATCGTTAACCAGGTAATACTAGAGGGGGCCATACCAAAAGATTGGTGCAGTAGCATCATTGTCAACTGCTACAAAGGTAAAGGCGATGCACTAGATAGAGGAAACTATAGAGGTATAAAGTTGATGGACCAGGTCATGAAAGTAACAGAAAGAGTTATAGCACAGTTGATTAGGGACCGGGTGAATATAGACGAGATGCAATTTGGGTTTGTACCAGGGAAAGGCACCACTGATGCCCTCTTCCTTGTGAGGCAATTACAGGAAAAGTACCTAGCTAAAAGTAAGCCACTCTACTTGGCATTTGTCGACCTTGAGAAAGCCTTTGACAGAGTTCCACGTGCAGTAATCTGGTGGGCTCTTAGAAAACTAGGAGTAGATGAATGGCTTGTGAAAGCGGTACAAGCCATGTATAGGGGAGCAGTCAGCAAAGTTAGGATTGGCAATGAGTATAGCGAGGAATTTAGCGTACAGGTTGGGGTCCACCAGGGCTCTGTTCTTAGCCCTCTCCTGTTCATCATAGTCCTGCAGGCAATAACGGAGGAGTTTAAGACCGGATGCCCATGGGAACTCCTGTATGCTGATGACCTCGCACTCATAGCTGAATCTATGGTAGAACTAGAGAATAAATTCCAAACCTGGAAGCAGGGACTAGAGAGAAAGGGCCTCAAAGTCAACATGACAAAGACTAAGGTCCTTATAAGTAGACGAGAAAACAGAACCCAGATCCCCTCAGGGAAATGGCCTTGCTCAGTATGTAGGAAAGGTGTAGGTAGGAACTCCATTCTCTGCCCCAAATGCAAACAATGGGTACACAAGAGATGTAGCGGGATTTCAGGAAGCTTAATTAAGAATGTAGGATTCACATGCAGCAGCTGTGCTGAAACAGCAAGCAAACAGCCACAGGAAACAAGTACCACCAATCTCTGGGAGGGCCCTGTAGAAACAGTAGACAGCTTCTGCTACCTAGGTGACCGAATTAGCAACGGAGGTGGGTGCTCAGAAAGTACAATAACTAGGGTAAGAACGGGATGGAAGAAGTTTAGGGAACTACTACCACTGCTAGCTGCAAAAGGCTTCTCCCTCAGAATGAAAGGCAGACTGTATGATGCGTGTATCTGAACAGCGATGTTGCATGGTAGTGAGACCTGGGCGCTGAAGGTGGAAGACTTACGTAGATTAGAGAGAAACGAAGCCTGCATGCTCCGATGGATGTGTAACAGTAATATACGTGAACGACAAAGCATAAATGAATTGAGAGAGAGACTGAGCATAAGAGGAATCAAATGCTGCGTGCAGGAGAGGCGGTTACGCTGGTATGGACATGTGATGCGTATGAAGGATGACAGCTGCATAAAAAGGTGCAGAGCACTAGAAGTTGATGGAAACCGCGGAGTGGGGAGACCCAAGATGACTTGGGATGAGGTGATAAAAGCCGACCTTACCCAACTACACCTCTCAAAGTCAATGACACACGACCGTGACTTCTGGCGTCACGCAGTAATACAGGGTACCCGACCTCCCATGGGTACATGCTGAAGCATATAAACAATACGCCCCCCCCCCCCCCCACCGCAAGGTGGTCGTGGAGGAGCCACGGCAAAAAAGCACCCAGCCCACACTGTAAAGTGGACGTGTAGGCACCACGAAAAAGCACCCAGCACTCACTGTAAATGAGGTTGGTGTTAGGAAGGGCATCCAGCTGTAGAAATCAAGCCAGATCAGTTCCTGTATGAGCAAGGCATGGTCAGACGACCAGACACTGCCCACAACAGGACAACCCGTCTAACCCATGCTAGCGTGGAAGAACGGACGTAAAACGGTGATGATGATGATGATGATATATATACGTACATATATATATATACATATATATATATATGTACATATATATATACGTACATATATATATAGATACATATATATATACATACATATATATATATATATACATACATATACGTACATATATATATACATACATACATATATATACATACATATATATCATCATCATCATCATTTTATGTCCTCTTTTCCCTGCTTGCAAGGGTGGGACGGGAACTGATTCTGGCTTGATTTCTACAGCTGGATGCCCTTCCTAACACCAACCTCATCAGTGAGTGCTGGGTGCTTTTTTGCCGTGGCACCTCCACGACCACTTTGCAGTGGAATGATAGGGACTCCAGCCCCTATCATCTCATTTCTACAGCTGAGTAAACTGGAGCAATGTGAAATAAAGTGTCTTGCTCAAGGAAACAACACATCACCCGGTCTGAGAATTGAACTCACAACCTTTCGATTGCAAGGCCAATGCTCTAACCACTAAGCCATGTGTCTCTCTATATATATATTTATATACATTCATACACAGTAAAAAGCACCCAGTCCACACTGTAAATGTGGTTGGTGTTAGGAAGGGCATCCAGACATAGAAAACCAACCAGAAACAGTCCTATATGAGCGACACATGGGCACCCGACCCAACTTGCCTCTAAATGGGACAAACCCGTCTAACCCATGCTAGCGTGGAAGCTGGACGTTAAACAATGATGATGATGATGATATATATATATAGGCACATGGCTTAGTGGTTTGAGCATCGGCCTTGCAATCGAAAGGTTGTGAGTTCAATTCTCAGACTGGGTGATGTGTTGTTTCCTTGAGCAAGACACTTTATTTCACATTGCTCCAGTTTACTCAGCTGTAGAAATGAGATGATAGGGACTGGGGTCCCTATCATTCCACTGCAAAGTGGTCGTGGAGGTGCCACGGCAAAAAAGCACCCAGCATTCACTGTAAATGAGGTTGGTGTTAGGAAGGGCATCCAGTTGTAGAAATCAAGCCAGAATCAGTTTCCATCCCACCCTTGCAAGCAGGGAAAAACCGGACGTAAAATGAAATGAAATGAAAATATATATATAAATGAAAATAGAGAAATTAATGTAAGCAAAATGCCAACAATAAATTCAGACATATAAGTGACTATACCATCAAGATGAACAAATTTTTAAAGTAAGATGAGGGAAAAGTAATACAATCTTAATTTAAAACAAATCAAGAAGAAAAACTTTATCCTCAGACTTTGTGTAAGTTGGGGAAAAAGCAGTACAATCTTAATTCAAAATAAAATCAAGAAGAAATACTTAACCGTCAGTTTGGGGAAAACTACAAATGCACTATATAGTCTTAAAAGACTATTTCACAAAACTTTTCAGTGGGGTTAGTCACGGTTGAAGTTGATCTTCAGTAGTGTTCAACACATTAACCAAATCATCACTGCTAAAATGCCGGAGGGGAATTAAAAGCAGGCAAGCGACAGCGTGTAGAAATGAAATAACAAAACCCACGTGGACACAAGCGGGATGAGACGAAAAAGCTGTTTACAAGAAACAACAGTCAAAACATTCCGAAAAAAACTCATCAAAAATATGGAGTTCAGCATAAGCAATATTATCGCAGTTTTTTTTGTTTTTTTTTAAACTGGGATTAGTCACAAATATCAAGTAGCACTCTAGGAAAACTCAGAGTATATATATATAAAGGAAAATAGAGAAATTAATGTAAGCAAAATGCCAACAATAAATTCATATATATATATATATCAGTATTGGTGCTCTGAAATAGCGATGTATACATAAATGTATGTATAATATATTTGGCAATATACTGTATGTTTAATTAAAAACATTTTGAAGACCATACGCTATCAGTTTTAAAGTAGTGACATAGTCACTTACTTTAAAACTGATAGCGTATGGTCTACAAAATGTTTTTAATTAAACATACAGTATATTGCCAAATATACTGTACATACATTTATATATGCAATGATATTAAATAAATGGAAACTATATTTATAAAACTATATTTATTCTATTATATATATTTCAAGGGTACCAAAAATGTTGGTACGCTATCATCAGATAAAATACGAAGTGTGTTTTATAAATTTTGACATAACCAAGGAGAATATGTCTTAACGGTTCACGTTTTCCTTGGATAGTCATATATATATATCTAATAGAGACACATGGCTTAGTGGTTAGAACATTGGTCTTGCAATCGAAAGGTTGTGAGTTCAATTCTCAGACCGGGTGATGTGTTGTTTCCTTGAGCAAGACACTTTATTTCACGTTGCTCCAGTTTACTCAGCTGTAGAAATGAGATGATAGGACTGGGGTCCATATCATTCCACTGTAAAGTGGTCGTGGAGGTGCCACGGCAAAAAAGCACCCAGCCCTCACTGTAAATGAGGTTGGTGTTAGGAAGGGCATCCAGCTGTAGAAATCAAGCCAGAATCAGTTCCCGTCCCACCCTTGCAAGCAGGGAAAAGTGGACGTAAAATGATGATGATGAGGATGATGATGATGATCTATATAAGTAGTTCCACAACAGTTAGTTCACCATACCGAGAACATTTCACCTTAAGCGGATCTTCAGCTCAGTCTAAAGAGAAACATTTGTTCTCGGTATAGTGAACTAACTGTTGTGGAACCACTTCTACCAAACTGGTCCCATGGACTGAGTGCTCTACCACTATGGATATAACCCTCCATCATCATCATCATCATCACGCGTCGACTACTGTCGAGATGATGGATCTCACTCTCATGCCTCAGAATTCCCTGTCCCCCATCGCTGCCCCCAAGTCCTGTCTACTGATTCCTGCATCCCTAGAGATAACATCAGGGAATGACAGCTTCCTACTCCTAGTCAGGCTGGAGTCAGGGTTCCAGAGCAAGAGAGCGGATATGATTTCATATATATATATATATATATATATATCATCATCATCATCATCATCGTTTAACGTCTATCTTCCACGCTAGCATGGGTTAGACGGGAATTGTCCCACTTGAGGCAAGAGTGGTTGTCTTGCTCACACAGGACTGTCTGGCAGGTTTTCTACGGCTGGATGCCCTTCCTAACACCAACCACATTTACAGTGTGGACTGGGAGGTTTTTACTGTGTTGCCTACACGGCCACATTACAGTGTTGACTGTCTGGCGGGTTTTCTACAGCTGGATGCCCTTCCTAACACCAACCACGTTTACAGTGTGGGGCTGGGAGGTTTTTACTGTGTTGCCTACACGGCCACATTACAGCGTTGACTGTCTGGCGGGTTTTCTACAGCTGGATGCCCTTCCTAACACCAACCACGTTTACAGTGTGGGGCTGGGAGGTTTTTACTGTGTTGCCTACACGGCCACATTACAGCGTTGACTGTCTGGCGGGTTTTCTACAGCTGGATGCCCTTCCTAACACCAACCACGTTTACAGTGTGGACTGGGAGGTTTTTACCGTGTTACCTACATGGCCACATTACAGTGTGTTTTTTTGTTGTGACACCTACACAACCTCATTTATTTAGGACTGGATGTTGTGGTACCAGTATAACTTTACATCGAAAGGGGGTGGTGTGGATGGGGTCGGGATATTGGGACGGGGGTGTATTTTGGTTAAGAGGTGCCTACTGACTGTAGGTTTCGCTTTGTACTTAGGCAAGGCGGGTCTTCTCTATTATTGTGTAGCGCCAAAGCTCTCGGTCCAGTGACATTGTCTTGGAGAGGTGTAAGTGTGTGAGGTCGAAATTTATCAATTCGTCCCAGGTTTTTCTGGGTCTGCCTACTCCGTGGCTACCATCAATTTTGATCACCCTGCACTTTTTTTATACAGCTGTCGTCTTTCATGCGCATCACGTGACCATACCAACGTAGTCTTCTCTCAAGTAAACAACATCTGATCCCTTTTATTCCTAATTTCTCACTTAGTTCCTTTATGCTTTGCTGTTCATGTATATTACAACAGAGCATGCATGCTTCATTCCTCTCCAGTCTGCGTAGATCCTCTGCACACAAGGCCCATGTCTCACTGCCATGTAACATTGCTGTTCGTATGCAGGCATCATACAGCCTGCCTTTTATTTTTAGAGAGAACCCTTTAGCGGCCAATAGTGGTATAAGCTCTCTGAACTTTTTAAATCCCATTCTGACTCTGGCTACTGTACTTTCTGAGCACCCTCCACCAAGTGTGGTGTAATGTGGTGTGGTGTGGTGTAGTGTAGTGTGGTGTAATGTAATGTAGTGTAGTGTAGTGTAGTGTAGTGTGGTATGGTGTATTGTGGTGTATTATTCAACAAATACAATTTTACAATAGATTAGAAGCACTCGACAGAAGATTTTCCTGGAGTATTTAATATTATTAAAAATATTAATAAATGAAAAATATTCTCATAATCAAAATATATATTTTATTATACATATTTCAAAGGTACATTGGTGTTTAAGTACCACTATGGTTTTGATTATTCAATGCCAGTATTGGCATTGAATAATCAAAACCGTAGCAGTATGTCACATATCAAATCTTATATTTTGTCTGATGAAAACGTACTTAAACACCATTGTACCTTTGAAATATGTATAAAAAAATATTGTATAATAAAATATATATTTTGATTATGAGAATATTTTTTATATATATATATATATATATATATATATATATATATATAAACACACAAACATCTCTCTCTATATATATATATATATATACAATGATATTAAATAAATGGAAACTATATTTATTCTATTATATATATTTCAAGGGTACCAAAACTTTGGTACGCTTTCATCAGATAAAATACAAAGTTTGTTTTAAAAATTTTGACATAGCCAAGAAAAGATACCTCAACGGTTCAAGTTTTCCTTGGATAGTGAACCGTTGAGGTATTTATCTTGGTTATGTCACTCTTTATAAAACAAACTTTGTATTTTATCTGATGAGAGCGTACCAAAGTTTTGGTACCTTTGAAATATATATAATAGAATAAATATGGTTTTATAAATATAGTTTACATTTATTTAATATCATTGTATATTATACTCCAGAAAAAGCTGTTGAGTGCTCTGAATCAGTTATAAACATTTATATTTGTTGAATTACCAACAAATTGAATATCTCTTCTGCTTATATATATATATATATATATATATATATATATATATATATATATATATATATCTTTCTTTATCTGCCACAGGGGCGTACAAGGGACATTACAAGACGTGACGGCGGGGGTTTTACATAAAAATAACTTTAACATTAATAATAACAATAAACTATATATAATAAAGTAAAACAATTGAAATCGCTAATAGGGGGGAACGTTACAGCAGGGTTGTTTTACACCCCGTGGATAGAACAACCCTCAACACCAGGAACACGTTTTGTAGGTGTTCCCGTCTTCCCTCTGTTTATCTTCCTCAACCTACAGGTTTATATACAGAGAAGGCCCAATCATTCGGGCCATTTACCCACCTTTCAGTGAATATACTGGGGTGAAGCACCTCTCTCTCCACTCTCACCTTCCTTCTGAAGTGGTACTTAAAGAAGGGGATGAGTTGTTGTCCGGAGAGAAAGGTGTTTGCCATCACTCCTTTTAACCTCGTCCACCATATTACCTCTTTTGCCATAGCCACCAGACAGAGCAAAACTGCCTCTCCTTCATTCTTAAATGAAGGCGGTGGGGTGATCCTCACGATGGACTCGGCTGACAACTGGGTGCGTCCCACACCTGACAGTAGCTGTTCGACATAATTCCACAGGTCAGTCACCCCTGGGCACTAAACAATTGCGTGTAGAACAGTTTCAATGTCCTGCTCGCATCTTGGACAGGTCCGTGCCTGTAGATCTTGTCTCCAACTGGTAGAGCTCCTCGGTAGCACTGCCAGGCCAGAGACCTCCCTCTGGAAGTTATCCATAGGCCCTGGACGGAAAGTCCTGCTGAACAGACTGGTCAGTTCGTCCTCCTCGATGCTGAGAATGTTGTCACACTTATCCTCCACTAATCCCCTATAGAATGTCCCACAAATCCCCTATAGAATGTATATAATGCTTATATATATATATAGATAGATAAATTTCTTTATTAGTCACAAGGGCAAATAATTGTTTCTACTTTTGGTACAAGGCCAGCAATTACCCAGTGCATTACTGGTACTTTATTTTATCGACCCCGTAAGGATGAAAGGCAAAGTTAACCTCGGCGGGATTTGAACTCTGATATATATATAGATAGATAGATAAACATATATATATATATATATATATATGTATGTGTGTGTTTATCTCACATAATGACATGGTGACACTTTAAACAGTCAGAAAGCTGGGAAGGGGGTGATGGTGTAGTACAGGAAAATGTCATGGTCACATGCTTATTCAAACTTTCCCCACCACACCTCATACACACACACACACACATACACATACACACACACATACACACACACACATACACACACACACCCGCACTTATTTTCTCAGAAATAAACCACTCACAGCTCATATGTGTAATGTGATGATATTTATTTAAAAACCTACTCCCCTCATAATTTTATGTAAGAATCTTTAAGTTATGTTCCAAACACCAACAGTGTCTTTCATTAGAAATATGGAAATGAAAGGGTTAAAGTGTTTATATTTATCTAAAAACCTTCCATCATAATTTTATGTAAGAACCTTTGTTAAGTTATGTTCCAAACACCAACAGTGTCTCTCATTAGAAATATGGTAATGAAAGGGTTAAAGTGTTTATATTTATCTAAAAACCTTCCATCATAATTTTATGTAAGAACTCTTGTTAAGTTATGTTCCAAACACCAGCTTCATACACCCCACTCCACACACTGATCTTTTAATTATTTGTAATCATATGAGATTTGTAGATGAAGAAAAGAGGACAAAAAGAGAGAGAGAGAGAGAGAGAGTGACAGTGTGGGTATACAGAGAGACCCAGACGTATATTCTATTTTTGTAATGTAATATAACTAGGTCACTGCAAATATTCTGTAGTCTCCTCTATAACATACGTATATAATATATATACTATAAAATGTACACAATGCAGATCTTGGGTCCACAGGAGATATAGCGGGGTAGCAGGCAAACTAACAGGTAGGGAAAACTACATAAGCAGTAGATGTACAAGGAAATTTGACAGTAGAAGTCGCAGTGATAGACACATTTTTCAAATGCAGGAGGGTTCTATAGAGGTGGTTGATTGCTTCCGGTACCTAGGTGGTCAGATTAGCATGGTATGGGGGGGAGGGGGGGGGGGGGTATGTTCTCAGGCCATAGTATCTAGAATAAGGACGGGTTGGAAGAAGTTTAGGGAGCTGCTTCCTCTGTTGACAAAGAAGGGTTTCTCCCTGCGTACGAAAGGCTGGTTATATGATGCCTGTGTGAGATGTGTGGTGCTGCATGGTAGTGAGACATGGGCAGCAACTGCAGAGGATATGTGACGGCTGGAGAGAAATGAGGCAAGCATGCTCTGATGGATGTGCCATGTCAATGTGTGTGAACGACCCAGCATAGATGAGTTGCAAAAGAACTGTGTATAAGAGGGATAAGTTGTGGTGTGTGGGAGAGAAGACTGAGATGGTATGGACATGTGATGTGTTGAGAGAGAAACTGGGTATAAGAGGGATAAGTTGTGGTGTGTGGGAGAGAAGACTGAGATGGTATGGACATGTGATGTGTTGAGAGAGAAACTGGGTATAAGAGGGATAAGTTGTAGTGTGCTGGAGAGAAGACTGAGATGGTATGGACATGTGATGTGTTGAGAGAGTAACTGTGTATAAGAGGGATAAGTTGTAGTGTGTGGGAGAGAAGACTGAGGTGGTATGGACATGTGATGTGTTGA